>VDFB02322293.1:0-18491 GCA_007258455.2 Sequoia sempervirens | reverse complement strand
GGAGATTTGGCTGTTCGGACATTGCTAAACATGTTCATCACAGGTTCTAAGCTGAATGAGAAGGCATTCATGCAAGCTAATTTAAAAATGAAATCTCTCAGCTTGGCGCTTGTCTTTTAGTTTCAGAGAACATATCCTTGATGGTCACATATAGATCTACTGCAGTAGTTAACACTCTCTAGAGAATTCGTGTCTTAATATTTGTTACTTTTAATAAAGCTTGCTCCATGTTACATCCTTGGAATTTTTGGTTGACCATTAGGAAATTCTGAAGCAACATTAACCATGGAATACTTCAAATAGTTTGTACCATTGCAATAAAACAGATATACCAGACAGTAATTTTTTTAGTCTCCCCTTCATCCTGATGTTTGTCACCTCAATAAGAAAATGCTTCAACATATTGCAATAACAGAAGTTTAAGGAGTTTTAGGGGTGAAATAGTTGTCACTGGTTTGAGGAATCAGGAAAAACATAATAGGTAATCTAGAATTATATCTATCCATAATATACCTCTTATGAAACACTTCTAAGAGATTGTTTCATTTACCAAAAACCTAAGAATCAATAGAGTTGTCAATTAAATAATAAGTTCAACATTTCACAAACCTAAGAACTGAAAATAGATAAGCAGTGTAAGATGGTCTCAAATGGAAGTAGTAAATGCAGCACACCAGAAAGGCAATAAGGCCTCAATATATTATTCACGAGGAAAAAACATTCCATCATTCAGTCTCAGTCGTTTTCTTTATGTAGATTAGCTATCAAGCATTGCACTAAATTTTCAGGTTTTAAGTTTTTGGAAGATTCACAACTGTTGGAAGTCATCCCATTATTTTTTTTTATACAGACACAAGACACCCTTTAGCTTGGATTTGCATAAAAAAGAATAGAGTAACGTCTGTAGTTGATGATATGTTTTATGTGGCCACTTAAGCTGCTTGTTCATGCTAATATCCACATCCAATCTATATGGAAGGGCCATCAAGATTTTTCTACCATCAAAATGCAGATTCATAAAACTGAGATTGCTTTTGATGTTCTGTTTTGCCCTCTCCATAATAATTGTAGATAGAGAGTGAAACTGCATGCCAAGATATAAAACTATGAATCTTAAGAGCTATTTCAAATTTTGTGGGGTAGATAGTAGAAATATATGGGTATATTAGAATTGACTGCCAATTTCTACAAGCCATGGATAATGCCCATACCAAGATCACCTCATTTTGTTGTATATTTTTTCCCTTGAGAAATGTATCTTATTATCATAAAAAGCAAACAATTACGAAAATCTCTCTTTACATAGTTCAATTTTTTGGTCAAATTAGCATTGCCAGAACTTTCCCAAAGTCATTGTTGCCTTTGTAAATTTGGGCAGAGTTCATGTAATTATTTTTTCCTTTATTTAGAATTTTTTAATATGTTTTAATCCAAATTAGGCCTTCTGTTAAAGCACCCAAGGAATGGGTAGATGAAAAATGTGGTAGCATAGACAAGGCAGTGAACTGTTTGAAAAAATGCCTCAAAGAAATGTGGTCTCATAGAATGCCATGACAAGAAAATGCAATTGGGAGGTGCTCCTAGCTATTAGTTATGCAATGTGAAGTAATTGCATAACTGTTTAGGTTGACTTTGTAAAAACTATATTGTAATTGAAATTTTTCCATCTATCAGCATTTAGTTCTTAGTTATGCAATGTGAAGTAATGCTTTGAGTTTGAAAAATGTGCAATGCAATGTAATCAATGATATGAATATAAACTACAAAAATCTATTTTTTACAATTCATTATTTACACTCTTTATTTTATTTGCTCTCTATATTTCTATGCTATGGAAATGCCTTCAATTTCAAAAAAATAGTTTTCAAGGTTTCAAAAAGGCCATGCTAATTGCGAAAGTCCTAGGTTTAAGGTTCGATATTTATCTCCATAGTTTCTGTATATATATTTATAGACTATCCTTTATTCATTTTTTTCTCGGTATTCCATTATGGAATGTGCCATTCAAAATGTGGATGGACTCTTGGATTGTCATTTATGCCTATCAATTGGTTTTCCCATTTTCAAATAAACAATGTTTACAACCAAATTCTCTATATGTTCTCTTCGGCGTACCTATTGCACCCCAAGGTGCGATTGCTAGTTTAAGACTTTTTAGGGACCTTCAGCATCCAACCCTTGCCCTTCTCATTAACAATTTCTAACTTTTGAAGACGGATGTCTGTTTGTTAATTTTTTTTTGTTTTTTAATTATAACTTTGATGTTTGGGAGTAAAAACTTTGAAAGTATATTATTTAAAATTTTAATTTTTTTATTATAAATTTAAATAGTAAATTTGATTGTATTTTTATTATGGTTTTTTAGAATAATATAATTATATTTTTAATTATAAACAAATTTTTAATATGGTGGGTATTGGATTTTTTAATTAAAATCTTATTATTTAAAGGGAGTTGCAAAGATTCAAAAAAGTGATGATTATTATAACAATGAGGACGACAACAAATTTAATCAAAATTTATCAAGTAACAATTTAAAATTTTCAATATATAACATTAACAAAATTTTAATCTTATACAATTCACAATCTGTTTTTAGCTTTCTAATCACCATATAATCCTATATTTATTAGATTGATCCTTCAAATACTATACTGATTGGTAATTTGATATTGGTTGCATTAGGTAATAAGGTTTGCTCCAAGAAAATATATCGAAACAATTATGAAAAAGTTTTTTTGGATTGTAAAGAAGACAGGTATGAACTCTCCATTATTTTCTTGCTGAGCTGCTATTATAATTAAACTATGAAAAATTATTATCTTTTTCTCTTATGAATTAAATTTAGCTTTTAGCTTTTGACACACAAGATATATTACAATTCAAGAAATAAAAGTATGTTGGAGAAAAATATGTCTAGGATTGTAAACTTGATTAAAAACCTATTCAATCTTTTATAGGAATCTTTGTTTTAGAAAATGATTTATTTGAAATATCATGAAATTCTTGAAAAAATAGAGATTATATAAGAGAGATATATAAATATAATTGTTTATATTATATATTTAATTGACAAAAAATTATACATTTTAATAGTTTTTTAGAAGAAGAACAAAATCTTATAAATTTGGCTTTAATCGAGTCATATAATAATTAAATTGAAATTAACAATCATCTATCTAATGGTGATATTAACACTCACTATTTGATATTATTTTAGATTCTTACAGTCAACTCTCTAACAATTTGTCAGCATATTCATTTATTCTAACACTTCTTCTTATTGAAGAAATGATTTTTTTAGGATATTAAATAAATTTAAATGAATAGCAACAAAAAAACATAAATTGAAATCTTCATTTTTATCATTTTTTCTTCCATTCACCATTGAGAAATCTTGTAGGCACTAAACTCCACCAAGTTGTCTTGTACCCTTTGTAAATGTATAATTTATGAGTTCCTAGTCTAATGAATTCCCAAGTCTTCAAATCTTATATTTCCAAACTCTCAAATTCTGAATTTTTCAATCTATTTGACAACAATCCATATTGAAACATACCTTCACAAATTTTCTCTCTAATCTCAAAATCTTTTTTCATTAAAGTTAACCTCTATCCTTCTCTACAACAAACTCTATCTATTCTAATCTACTATTATCCTACAAAGATCAGCTCTTAAGATTCTTTCATCTTTCTGAAAACTCTCACAAAACAAATAAAAAACAAAACTGACTATTATATATTCAATTAAAGAAGATTATATGATTCTTAAAAGAAAAATCAAACTTCTATCATCTAAATATCAAACTGAAACTAAAATTTATTCCAACATAATAATATTTTTTAAATGTTTAAATTTAATATTTCTATCAATTAATATGACTTGGTGGAGGGCACTGTCAAATTTAATGGTACCAGAGAGACTTCTATATGTTTCACTAAGTATCCTAAGATTTGACTCACTTTCTAAACTTGCACTATACAATAAACACATAGCCTTGAATTTTTCCATCCCTTTTCCAAATTATGTCCTTCGATATATTGTTAGACAGTGTTTTTGCTAATGTGGCTTCAACCTTCCCTAATTTCAATAGAGGATTCGATAAAACATCTTCAACATGAAAATACAAATATTTTCCCAATTTGCTAGTTTGTTTTTTATAAAAAAAGCAGGGGAAAGGGCCCCTAAACTCGACCAAAGAACAAAAACAGGCCTACCAGCCAACAAAACTACTACCACAAAATAGCAGGTTTAAAAAATAGACCAACACCCCGCAACAAAACTACCATCATAACAAGAATGAAACAACAGAAGCCAAAATCCAATCATATAACTAGAGACCAAGAAATAGAGCCTAGACCAATATAAACAAGAGGGCACATAGACCCAAAAGGTACCATTGCCTAGTAGCCAAAAAATTGAGACACATTGGACCCACATTACTTCCTAAGATTGCAGATTAAGTTCCATTCCTGGATCAACTGCTCCATCTCCTCGTTGCACTGCTCCATCACTTCAATAGTACTATCATCCAGTTACAGCTCCTTGGTCTAAGAGGAGTTCATCTTTCTATGGCCTTTCCTTACTTTGGTCGTAATGGATGTTAAAATCTCTTTGCAACACAAATTCTATTGAAAAGAAAACTAACCATCAAAGGCATAAGTAATATGTGAGGACTCATTGAAAAAGAGCTTTGTAACCTTGATATCATTATTAAATTAAGCCTTAGATCCTTAGCATTAGGAGAAATATGATCCTCAGTCATGTCAATAAGACCCCCATTGCGGTACTCAACAAGGGTTAAATAAACACCATTAAGGGAAATAAATTTAAAGGCATAAGTCCAAATGATACTTACCTTTTCATTATTATTAGATTTATCCCAAATCACGGGAAAATTTCCCTTAAAACCTCATGTAATTATCATTTGATGATTAGATCTCTACCAAACCATATAGAAGCATATGGTTAAATACGAAAGCAAGCCGACATCATCAAATCCACTATGTTCACCACCTCTCCATCGCTTTTGATACACATCACCTTCTGAGTTGGAGCTTTACTTTTATTACATGTCACCATTTGACTGATACAATTCAAATTCAAATTCAAAAAGGGGTGGGAGACAACTAGCCCATCCCTAAGATAGAGAAGCAACCCAATGACCAATGGTAAAAGATGCATCGTCATCAATTAGAGTAGGCCCCTCTTGACTAGTCCTTAGCAAGCCACTCCTTAATTTGAGTTAGAATATGTTCAAACTTCTCGAACTGCCACTATGGATAAGAGAGCCCCACATTGGAGATCGCATCTGCAATAGTGTTTCCTTCTTTGAAGATGTGAGACACAAAGACACCTTCCATAGAATTAAACACATGTTTTGAGTCTTGAATAAGGTTGTTTATTTTCTAGTGGGCTCGACTAGGACATTGAGGCAGTCAACAATCAATTTAGAATCTCCCCCAATGATTGCTTTTTCAAAGCCAAGTTCTCTCAGCCTCATAATACCTCTCCAAGTAGTAGTAGCCTTCGCTTCCACACTGGTAGCATGTCCAATACCTTTAGCATAAGCTTCAATACACCTCCCTTTATAGTCTCTTATTAGACCTCCAACAATAGCCATTCTTGGGTTTCCTTCAGAACAACCATCAAAATTTAGTTTAACCCGTTACTTAGGAGGAGGCCTCCATAGATTTAGTTTTGTACTGAGGATATTTTGTTATATTTTTTGCAAATGGAACAAATTTAAGCAAAGAAGCACACCATAAATAAATTAGAAGAAAAAGACAAAAGGAACTTATAGATGTTGCAAAGACGATTGATGTTGCACCAAAAGATTGACCTATTAATGCCTAATACAACTGCCAGAGTTAATGAATCCATAGGAGGTGGTTAATACATGTCATGAACCCTAGCGTTGTGCCACACAACACAAGGATACCAAGGGTGCACACCTGGCAACAATTCCCCCCCCCCCAACGCAAGTGAGGGGTTCAAACCCATGACCAAGTCTCTAATACCAATTGTTGCAAAGATAATTATCGTTGCACCAAAAGATCAACCTATTAATGCACGATACAATCGCCATAGTTAATGAATCCACGAGAGGAGGTTAAGCCATGTCACAAACCCGAGCATTGTGTTGCATAGTGCAGGGAGACCAAGGTCACACGCCTTGCAACAATAGATCCAATGACAAGAAACACATTAGAATCTTACTTTATTGAAAATGAATATTGTGCACTTTGTCTAGTCTTTCCAATATTCAAAATTTCTATTCTTTATATTTTCAAATCTTTGCAATTTTTGCAACTTTTGCAATACTGATATTTGAAACTTGTGGGCTCTTCAATTATTATTTAGCAAACAAAAACTTTAACATTTAGTTGTTTGTACTTGATGAGATAATATTTTTCTATATTTTCTTGTTTATATGTCTTTTTTGATGGAACTAATGACTACATCTAGATTGGGTATGCATGCTCATAAAATAATTGCAATCAATTTTAATAATAATATAATAGATTAATGGCATTCACAACTTTTAGAGGATTTATTATAGTGGAATATCTTACCAGATGTTTACTTACCCCATTGCACATTTACTTCTTCATTGAAGATTTCAAAATATTTTTTATATAAATTATTAAAATTGTTGTAAATGTGGCAGACACAATTAATACTAATATATTAATAACATGAAATAAATGAAATGACTTCAAAATATTAAAGTCATTCAAAATAGAAAAAAACAATTTTATAAATGATTGTTCATAAAACATATCAATATATAAAATATTTTAAATATAATAAAAAAAATTATTATTATTTGACAAACCAATCAAATAAATTATATCCTTCAAATATTACACAACTTTTTTAACCTACCTATTCAAAAAAAATCAAATTCTATTTCTCAAAAAATTACAACCCTATTGGTAATTTGGCCCTACAAATAGTCTTGATTTTACTCTTTTTACTTTTGACTATAAACAAACAACTTGAAAAAATCAAAATTAATGTGGGATAAAATGAGAAGGAAATTAAACAATTTTTGGAAAGGTAGCAAATTGACATGTAACCAAATGGGTAAATGGGTGTTTGAAATTCAAATTCAGTGAAAAAGCTTAGAGTGGCCGATAAATGGTCATTTTAGATTCAAACTTGTGAACTATAACGAGTTTACGAGCATGAGATTTTCATGGAGTGGGCACTTATGAAGATTTGAAAGATTAAGTTGTTTCACCCCAACTTGCGTACATTGCTGACGTTTAACACAACATTTGGAGGGTCCAAGTTTTAATTCCCTGAGAAGAGGTGTCAATTAGAGATTGAGATATTGAAAATGCTTGTGTTTGCAAGAAATGGTGGAGACATTGCAGAGAATACAAATATCAAAGACTCTTTCCAATGAAGAAGATGACGCTTTAGGTGAATTGCCTCCTTTTTGTGGGTATGTGACTTGTTCTTTTAGATAATTTTTGTTGAAAATCAAATGTATTAATTAACTATAAAATTTTATGTGTAAAAGATTTGAGCAGGAATTTGAATGTTTAATTATAATCCTTCTAAATCATTGTGATGTGTTTAACTGCTACAATTAATCTATAGTAATATGATTTATTCTACATTTACACAACTAGTTAATCTATTAGATAAATTCTCCTAGAATAGCTATACTCCAACTAACAAATTATGCCATAAAGGAGCTAAAATTAAAACATAATCCTCATGTTATTGATATCTTAACTCCTATATGGTTTCTTAGAGATCAACAATAACTTGAGTTCATATATTGCTTGAACTTTCAAAGTTGGTAGCCAGTTGGGAGGTTCGTAAATTTTGGGTTTTGTTTCTTAGGTTGTCATTGGCAGTGAGAAGGGTATATAAGATCTTACTCTGATTTTTTTCTTTGATTATGCTTATTTGTTTGGGAGGGAAAACATGATACATTTTTTCCCTAGCCTAATGACAAGAAAGGTATATGAAATCATAACTACAAGCATTTCTTCAGTTTGTTGAATTTTATGGTGAAGTTACGAAACATTCTTAAGATCTGTAAATATGGCAATATGCTCAAGTAACAATCTCCTAGTATCTCTACTGGAGTTATATTTTTCCACGATGGGGATTTAAACCCTGGATCTCGTTTAAATTTCTTCATTTCCCTGATAGCCAAACCCCTTGGATTACCATTTTTCTTTTCTTTTTCACTTCTAATGATTAAGTATACCAATGGCCTTACATGCACACACCTTCCTATGAAAAATGCTCTAATAAAATGCGCACACCTTTCTCATCAACGTGGTTTCCTTTAAATCTTGTTTACAAGCATATAATTCACAATCCCCAAGAGAATTTGAATTGGTCAAAATACTTTATTTCAAAATTCTACCTTGCTACATCCTTTACATTATTTAATTATCCATTAATCTATGTACAATAAAGTCAATTATATGTATTTTTTAAAGCTCATAAGTCATTATTCTAAGTTCACATCAAACATAGGAGCACAAATAAATTTATTTATGTATATATGTTCATTGGTCCAATTTTTTGAAATCATATATTTGTGTAATGGTGAAAATTATATACCTTGTTTTGAATTAATTTGATTTGTTTATTTCTTATGTAAGGATAAGTGTAAGTCATGAAATTTTTACTAATAACTAGCATGTAATCAAATTCTTACTTGATGCAATATGCATTCTTTCCAATTATTAGTTTTGATCATTAAGTTTTTTCATTCTTCCAAATTTGAATCCATGATTTGTAAGATTGATCCAAGTGAATTGTGTACTTTGTAGACATGAATATATGATTTGTAAATTAACTCAAGTGAATTATGTACTTTGTGGACATGAGTATAGAATGTATAAATTTCAAATTCAAATTTAAGCTCAACATAATCCTTCCCTCTACTTCAACATTTATGTGTTTTGTAGACATGAGTATAGAATGTTTAATTATAATCCTTTAACTTTTCGAGGATCTTTACCATGCCATTCTTGCTTCATTCATTGTCTATGTACCTCTCTTTTTCTTTTTCACTCTTTTAATATTGCCTCTCTTTGTTCTCTATTTATCTTTGCATTTTCCTCTCTTACTTTTTTCATTATTTTTTGTGTTATATTATTTTCTTCTTTTATTTCTATTTTTTTCTCTCTCAAATTCTTTATTTATTTTCTCTCTTCTTCTCTCTATCTCTTTTTTCTATATTTTTCATTTGCTCTCTAGTTTACTCATTTACTCATATTATCTTTTTCTATGCTATATTTATTTTTCTATCTTTTTCTTAGTGTTTTTCTATTTGATTCTCTCTTTTTCTCTTGTATTTATTCACTCCATCTCTATTTTTATCTTTCTATATTTCTTCATCAATATTTTTTTTAGTTCCTTTTGCTTTGTCACTTTTCCCCTCTTTTGAAAATATTTATCTATATGTTGGTCATTCTCTCTCAAACCTTTTTATTTATGTTATTTTTCTATTATTTTCAATCTTTGTTATTTTTCCTTTTAATTTTCTTTAATTCTAGTTATCTCTCATTGTCTAAATATTTTTATTTATTTTTAGTGTTCCTCTACATTGCTATTTCTATTTCTTTGTTTCTTCTTTCCATACATTTTTCTCTCTTTCTATATGGGTTGGACCTTAGACCCTAGAATTTAAGTTTTTGACCCATAGACCTTGACCTACACCCTAGCCTCATGGATCGTGGACCCTAGATTGATAAAAAGTTATCCTATAGCCTAAACACTTAGATCATAGACCCTTAATTTTTGAACCCTAATGTAATGCCCCATCTTTTAACCTAAAGAATGTTGCATTGACTACGAAAGTGTAATAATTTTTTTTTAAAAGTGTAAACATTTACTTTACTAATTGCAAACATTCCCTAAGTAACGCGACAACACACTACTTGAAATTCCCATAGATGAAAATAGTATTTAACATGACAAATATTTTAATTCACATAAACTTAAGTAAGAGCATACATTGAATAACATTTAAATTACAGCATTAAAGATGTATAGTACAAATAAGATTATTTCTTACATTGCATTTGAAATAACATTACAATACTCATTCTCCAAATGAGGTAGGTCAAATAAAAATGTACAATTACATATTACAATTCTTCACCTCGTTAACAATTGAGGAATGATACATATATAAAGTTTACACTATTACAAATAAGAAATTACATTTATCCACACACGAGCTCTCCATCCAAGAAGTACTCATAGCCGCGAACAAGAAACTGGGGACCCAACAGAGTAAGGTGCACGTTCCACCCAACCATGTGGTACCCGTAGGCCCACCCCCTGTGTTAGGAGATAGTAAAAAGGTTCCCTAGACATAACCTACAACCCCTAGACACAAGTAAAACCATAGACAAAACTATACAAGTACATGCTTATCTTATTGGTTACATTGCTTCCAGAACAGAATGATCAAATACACTAAGTTCACAAGGATATTGTTATTATAGGTGGAGTGTCATCACAATGTTGCATAGGTTACCCTGGTGTTTCTTCCTAGGTTTCGGCCCCCAACTTGGGTTACCCAGGTAACCTCTTACGAAACCCAACCCCTCATGCAATCTGTTGCGGAATCGAATATCTTTTAAAATAACAAGATATTGATTTGCCATTCCAGGCCTTCTCAACTCATCCCCAAGTCTGAACTAGCCCTTGTCTATGAGTGAGGCATAAATAATCTAGTTAAAAGTTTTAGACTACCTAATGTGTTGTTTTAGTTTTCATTGATTAACTAACTCTACATGAGTTACCCTGGCACCACTTTGTGTGCCGGCCCTCACAAAGAGCCACTCCCCTAAAAATAACACAAGGAATCTAAGTCCACTAACTAAGGTAAACAAAGTGCACATAAATCAAAATCTATTACCAAACATATCACAACAAACATCACATCATGTTCATAGAACCAGGTGTCTAAAAAAAAAACATACAAAACCATGTGCACTACCCTAGTTAACTCAAAAGATTGAATTTTGAACAATTAACAACTCCCTCATCAACAAACTTATCTAGAAGACTTATAATCCAACGTAATCCCAATTTGCCCAATAAGAGTAAAATCAACTCAAGCAATTCAGGCATAATAAAATTCTAATATTAGGATTTGCTAAATCCAATCAATCAATAACTTGAAGTATGAAATTAATCAACCAAAGTATAACTCAACTTCCATACAATATGAAAATTTAAATCTAATAATTAACTTCTACTCTGCACTTATGCATTATAATGAAATTTTCAGTTTCTCTACTTGATATATATATTTTTCATTATAAAATATCCATTCTGATTTTCATACATAAATTAACAATATATTATACATTTAAATAAAAGATCTAACAAATCATTAAAGTTGAATATTTATTTAAATATATATATATATATATATATTTACATGATATAAATCCATAATCACTTTTTCTTTAAATAATCTATTCTAAGTTTATGTAATTCCAATGTACATAAATATAATATATATATATATAAATGTATATTATAAATAATATATATATATATATATATTATATATATAAAACATATATATTTAATATTTATAATAAATATAAAAAAATAAAATAAATTAAACAACTTTAAGTTTATTTTATTTTATCCCCAAAGGCAGGGGCCGACTGCCCACACAGCCGAACCCCTGCATGGGGAATGCAGCTATGCAGGCAGTGTTGGGCGCTACCCTCACAGCCGACTCCCCTGTGGGGGTCGGCCATGGGGGTAGCCCCCCCTGTGGCCCCTTCACTCCAATTTCAAATATATATTTTGTTTAAAACCCTCAATAAAAACGATGATTTTTAACAAAAAATCGCGTACGAAAATTCTTTTAGAAATTTCAACACAGCAATTTATCAATTAGAATATTATATATATATTTGTATATGTATATGTATATACCTCATTTGCACATATACATATATAAATATATATATATATATATATATATTATTTAATAAATAAAAATACTAAGATCGGGCAATTATTCTCAATATAGTTTTCTACAGGAAACATTTAAAAAAAATTGTAATAGAGGTTTCCATTTCCTCAATCCAATCAATGAGTTTATTTTTCTCATCTACAAAGATTTCTCCTATTTTGTTTTAAATATTTAATATTGTTTAAAAAAATCTTCTGTATTTCCCTCTGGTAGAAGAACAGAGAATTACAAAAACAATAATTTCCCTAGGCAATCTTTTAAACTAACACATTTAAACAAAACTTCCACAAAACTAATTCTTTACACAGGCAATCTTTTCAAAAGAAAATAAATTAGTTAAACAGGAAAAAACATGTATTCCTATAGCTTGAAGAATTTAACTGTTGAAGAGAAGCTTTGCCTGTTGCGTGCAACTTCCAAAACCTTTTCAAATCACCACTTTCTAGAAGAATGCATATACTAAACAAAAAAATCTATTCAAGAACCTCTTCCAGAAATTTAAATAAAAAACCCAATAAAATCACAATAATTTTTCCATAGTTATCTGTTCTTTCTCATTTCCCGTGAAGTCTTTTCTTGTTTTCCCCAAATCTCATAATATCTTCTCCGAGAGAATCCTCAACAAGAAATTTGCCATAAATTTAACTAACACACATGTCAAAGAAGAAAAATATCTTCTAACAAACTCACGGATCTTTCTTTCCTCAATTATCAAGAATTTATTCCATTTAACAGAATAAAAGAATTTAAACTTCAAAAAATACAATTTCCTTTTTATTTTAATTCTTATTTAAAATTCCATTTCCCACAAAGCATTTAATTTATATTTAATCTATTCTCACAATAAAAATAACTTTAATTAATTAATTAATTAATTTAATAAAATAATTTTAATCTCAATGACTAAATTATTTTACCAATAAACTAATTTAATTAATTAAATAAAATATGAAGCTTTTATCTACAATATTTAAATTTAATTTAAATAAACATTAAATTATAAAGAACTTTAATCTAACATTAAATTCACAAAATAAACCTTAAATAACAAATAACCAAACAGACTAGACGAGACAACTAAAAATACTAGACCTAAACTGACGACATACTGTGACTGGGTTTGAGACTAGACTAGGAAAAACCTTGTTACCACCTCCCAATCAACATTACCATTGAGTTTGGACATGCTCGGACCTATGAAACCAGGTGGAGTCAGTGTCCTGTACCTACAATCCTGCAATCAGACAAATTACATATATATAATCCATGATTCAAACACACCGTGAGGAGAAAATCACGGAAATCACAAGGCACTCGCAAGTGAGTGATGTAACTCTGTTCTCCACACCAATACATATCACATCAAACTGACAAAATACATAACAATTAATCTTCTCCACAAGCATATATATAGCAGTAAGATCTGAAATAAACATCTATGCTAACATAAAGCATGTCAGAAATAATTACCATCAAACAGTGTATCATCACAACATAAAATAAATCCACCATCGCTCTAATGTCAGCGATCAATACATCAAAACAAAGTACCAGGGTCTATCAAGGTGAAAACACGCTAACAGAAAACATAAGCAAAATGGAGGGATACTACATCTAAACTTTAGAGGCTATGTCTTGTACTTGTGGACCCTAGACCAAGAAATATTACTATTTACCCTTTACCTTTAACTTATGGATGAACCCTAGTGCTTAGGCTATGCTACTAGATATTTGACCTCAGAGAGTAGAACATGGAAATTAGATCCCAAGAACCTAGGCCTTAAACCTTATACCTCTAAGCTTCAAACTTCAATATTGAACCTTAGATTGTTAGATAATTAGAGTTTGGATGCAAGACCATGTATACTAGACTATGGACCCTATAATTTAAACACTAGATTATAGAAAATAATTTCCCTAAATCTTAGAAATCGAGTATTGTATTCTAGATGCTTACCTTAAAAATTTGATCCTAGACCTTGGGCCCTATCTCTAGATTTATAGATCATGAACCCTTGACCAAGAAACCTATACCATTTATTGTGAACCCTTAGAGCTTGGATTTGGGATCACTAGGACCTTAGCATTATGCACCCTCAACAAGAAACATATACCCTATACCATAAATCCTTGGACCATTGGCGTTGAACACCATCCCTAGAGCCTTAACTTTAGATACTGGGATGTGGACACTATATCCTTTGAACCTAGGTTATAATAACTTGTCCCTCAAACTGTAGACTTTGTGCCCTTATATTGTGTCCCTTGATCCTTCACCTTGGAATCCAAGACTTCTTCAACATTACACCTTGAGCACTTGATCTTGGGCCTTGGAATTTAGACTATATAATGAAAGAATGGACCCTATAGATCAAATCCTTGAAGCCAAACCTCATTTCTAGACACATGATCCTAAAGCATTTTACCTTGGAAGTTGGATCCTAAACCCTAGAATCTTAACTTTGGACCCATGAACACTATATGTTCTAGCTTGAATTCATGGACCATGGACTTTAGATCAAGGAACTATTACTAAATATTGTGATCCCTTAGACTCTAGACTTTAGACAATTGGACCTCACACCTTAGACCAAGAAACCTTTTCCCTATGTCTTTAACCATGGACATTGGACCATGGGCCCTAGATCTTTGACATAAGAGCTCAGATTGTGGATGGTAGACACATGGAACCTAGGCCTCAAATCTGAGAACTTAGACCTTGGACCCTATGATCTCTTTCTATCCCTATTATGCCTTTCTTTCATCCCTTTTTTTGTAGTGTATTTATTTGTTTCTATTATTCTACCTTTATCTTCAAGTTTACATCTCTCTACATATTTTTCCCTTTTTCATTCTTTTTTTTTTTGTGTTTCTTTGTCTTTCATTCTTTTATTATTTCTTTATTTCTATTATTTGGTTCTCTCTCTTTATTTCTTGGAACCTTTTTTCTTCCAATCTATATTTTTTTCCCTCTTGACCTTTCTTTTTATCTTTGTCTCTCTTTATAATTGTATTTTTGTTTATCCCTTCTTTCTTACTATTTATTTCTATACCTATTATGCCTTTATTTCATTCCCTCTATTTTTGTAGTGTATTTATTTGTCTATCTTATTCTCTCTTTGTCTCATGGTTTAGATCTATTTCCCTTTCTCATTCTTTTCCTTGTTGATGTTTCTCTATCTCTCTCTTTCTTTTTTTCTATTTATTTATTTCTATTATTTGATTCCCTCTATATGTGCTTCTATCTCTCTATATTAAATTTTTTCTTCCAATATATATTTGTCCCTCTTAACCTTTATTTTTTTCTTATCTCTCTTTATAATTGTCTTTTATTTATCTGTTAGGAAAATTAATGTTTACATTATATTTGAGGTGTTAATAATTATGTAAATGTAGAAAGGTAATTACTATTGTAATAGTGATGTTAATAAACATCTCACTAATATAGATTTGGATGGTTATTTGTATATATTGTTGAAATAACAATCTATCACAATAGTTAGTGGTTAATGGGTTATACCCATCATGGTATTCTAAGATATTTGTTATAACACCTCCCTATTAAATAGAAGGTTGTTTGGCTATGTAAGTGACTATATATTAGCCATGTATTGAGTGTGGAATAAAGAAGCATTGTTATTGTTACCTATTTTCCACTACGAGCTCAAACAAGTAGAGCTGAATCAAATTCATGAATTATAGGTACAAAACAATTCAAGTTTTGTTGATTTAGGTATTCATTGATCATCATAAAGATCAAATTTGCATTTGAATTACAGTTTTATTGTGCAAGTATTTGAAACAGAAAATTGAGAATTTGCATAATAATGCTTTTTATTCATTTTGTAAAAACACTGAATCTCGCACAAGCCATAAGAGTAATTGAATTTGATTATGACAATCAAATGATGAATATATAATTCAAGGAAAAACTGAAAAACTACACTACTGAACATAACGTAAGCATAAAGAAGAGGAGCAATTCATCATTTCCTGTAATGATGAATCACTTTCATTGATGTCTTCAGTCGTTGCGTCTCCAAGCTGCTGTTGCCTCATTTCCTCGCTCCATGAACTTGCAAAATTATAAAAGAATGTCATTAGAGATATACTCTAAGCAATGATGAATTACATTTTGCCTTATGCCTACGCTACCAACAGGAATGTAGTTTGCATTAAATCAAGCATTCACCAGATGAAAGGCTAGCAATCAAGGAAAACATAACTCAATGGAAGCTTTCAACTTCTTTTATTTTACTAACATGTTTGTTTCAATGTGCAGGAACAGGTTCATCATGTTCATGATTATTTTCATCAGATATGTGGAGTAAAACAGGCTCCCACAAGGGTAGAGCCTGGCATATCATAAAGATGACACCTCTCATTCACATTATTACATGAGAGTTATCAAGTGTTACAGTTATCAAATAGGATTGTTGTAGAGCAATATCAAACAATAAAAACAGTCTAATTCAGCTGGTGAAGACAATTTAAGCAATTATCTTTTTCTCATTGTTCAAGGAACAATTAAAGAAATATATTAAGAGAGCATTGATTAAATATCCTTTGTGTTGGCTCTACCTTTCAATCATATTTACATTTTGATGAGGCATTGAGCCCTTATTCTGAAGGGAGAACAAGACAATGAGCAATTAAATTGTTTCTTTCGATATCAGAGCAGCATAGTCCATTCAGACATTCAAGAGACACAACAGAATAATCCATAACAGCATCATTATGCAAAGCAAGTCCACATCTGCTATTTCAAAAGGAGTTAACAAGGTCATAGAAACATGACTTGAAGTTTCAGAATGTATGTTATAGGACTGTCATGTTGACAGTAAGAATGAACAACAACATTAATTTTAAAGTAAAGCATATACATTTGAAGAAGACAGCCTTGCAAGGTACAATAATAATGATTATCAATGCCACAACTGCTTTCATTTCTATCTTAAGCTGAAAGTAATATTGGTGTTTGAAGAATAATAAAATGATAGTTTTAAAAGAATATATCAGTATCTTCAGTGGTTAGAATCAAAGAAGGGACAGTCAATGATGCTCTTTTAAAAGGATAAATCAAGAGAAAGCACATTGGCAATGAAGGGAAACAGTCCAAAAGAACATTATTTTTGAAGTGTTGTTTCTTCATTTTATATATTAATAAAGCATGAAAAGTTGTGTGCTTCAAAATGTATGCTCAAAGCAAGATACCAGAGTGCTCTTACACTGTATGGAATCATGAAATTTTGTGCTACAGGTGTGCATTATAAGCAGCAGCAAAAGATTAATGAAAAATGAATGGAGGAGCTAGATCTGGCAAGAGTATCAATGCTGCTACAGAATTGAAATCAAAGAGATATTTTGAATCAAAGAAGGGACAGTCAAGGATAAATCAAGAGAAAGCACATTGGCAATGAAGGGAAACAGTCCAAAAGAACATTGTTTTTGAAGTGTTGTTTCTTCATTTTATATATTAATAAAGCATGAAAAGTTATGTGCTTCAGAATGTATGCTCAAAGCAAGATACCGGAGTGCTCTTACACTGTATGGAATCAGGAAATTTTGTGCTACAGGGGTGCATTATAAGCAACAACAAAAGATTAATGAAAAATGAATGGAGGAGCTAGATCTGGCAAGAGTATCAATGCTGCTACAAAATTGAAATCAAAGAGATATTTTGAACAAAGAAGGTTTAGAGGCTCTCATGGTGACCAAGTTTTCATTAAGCATTGATAGAGGTTATCAAGATATGCAGTCTCATACGTATTATAATCATTATTGTTTCCAGATTTTAGTACCAAGAGTTCACTCATTTTTGTAAGAATAGATTGGACATGGAAATATATTCGTTGAGATAAACAAAAGACCCAGATTGAGCATGCAAAGCCGTGGCTTGGAGAAATCTTTTTACATACATCCAGGTTGGGTTTCAACGCGGAAAATATAGATTACTTCTTACCCATGTAGAGGTTTTATTCCAAAAATGTAGAGTGCAACAAATCAAATACCCAGATGAAGATAATTCACAGCCGCGGCCAATAATGACAAACAACATATAGAAATTTCATGGACTGGAGTTTTCTTTTAATTAATCTATCAACTCATTTTATACAGGAGGAAATTTCCAAGAGGCTTGTATTTTTACAAAGAAATAAAGGCAGTAAAGAGAAACACACGGAGAGGATAATGGAGGGCGCAGCCAAAAGGAAGCTGAAGATATATACAAAATGGGAGAAGTCAGACTTACCAAAGCCGCCATGAATAAATCTTCCAGAAGTCCTTTCATAGCATCTATTTATCAGTTCAAATCATGCTTTCACAAGGCGTCCATTGTAGCCACAAAGCAAGAGGCCATTTATTAAAAAAAAAAAAAAGAAGATTTATCAGAAATGTCTCAGGGTGGCGGCCTGAAAAAGCCTCAAAAAATGCAATGTAATGGAGTAGAGATACCTCCAGATTGTAAACTGAAGAACTTACCCTATGAAGATCAGTAGGATTC
>VDFB02322291.1:0-30714 GCA_007258455.2 Sequoia sempervirens | reverse complement strand
GCGACAAAGAAAGCATATCCGGTGCCCTAGATTCATCGGGCTCTAAGCCATTGAGTACAGATCATCATGATAATGAAGCAGGGGCTGATAGTAATGAAATTGATCAAGTGGAAGGTAATACTGAGGCAAGAGAGAGTAAAAATATTGAAGGACATGAGGAAGGAAAAGAGCGTTCTTCAAAGTTCAAGGGTACTGTTTCGCAAAGGAATGGCCACTGGGGAGCACAACTATACTACAAAAGAAAAAGAATCTGGTTGGGTACTTTCAAGACTAGTGAAGAAGCTGCCAAGGCTTATGGCAGAGCTTATATGAAGTACCGAGGGAAAGATGGTGAAATAAATTTCCCCGTTGTACCACTTTCAGAAGTTGATAAACAGTTTCAGGATTCTCTCACTCCTGATGAAGTTAAGCATTTAATCAGGGATCACAATTATGATAGAGAGCTGCAGAATTGGTGCAATGCTCATTACAGATATAATCAAGTGGTATCTGGTAATCAGAATATGTCTAATGCAGGGAAGAAGGGTAAGAATATTGTTACAGGAGGCCCCATGATGGATAGGCAGCATCTATTTCAAAAGCAGATGACTGTTAGTGATGTGGGTAAATTAAACAGGCTGGTGCTCCCAAAACAACATGCTGAACATCATTTTCCTAAGGATAAGTTAAATTCCCAATCAGAAACTTTTCTTACATTTGTGGATACAAGTAACAGTAGAGAATGGCAATTTAGATTTTCATTTTGGAAAACCAGCCAGAGTTATGTGCTTACAAGAGGATGGAGAAGGTTTGTCAAAGATAAGGATTTGAAAGGAGGAGACACGGTTTCCTTTTCTAGGGATTGTAAGATGCCAAGCGACAAATTTTACATTACAGTCCATGTCTCTCAGAATTTGATGAGCAATAATTGTGTGGAAAATCAATCTGGTTCTCATGAGTTACGCCAAGCAGAGGGATTCAATGCCACATCCAGTTCGGTAACCTCAATAACTTTGACAAACGTGAATATTTTTAAGCCCAAAGAGTTGGAGAAATCTCAAGAAAAAATCAAAGTGGATCAGAATAAAGATCAGAAAACCAGTAATCCTTTGGATGGATCTGCACAGCTTGGAAAAAGAAAAGCTATGGAGGATGAAAGTGAAAATAAGTCAGATGATGTTATAAAGCTATTTGGGATTGTAATCGGTCGAAAAGAAAAAAAACTGAAAGATGGAGTTGAAATTGATCCAAAAGCCAAAAAAGTATTGGAGCTTCAGATTGATCCAAAAGCAAAAAAGGTGAAGTTTCAATTGAGTCCAAAGCAAGAAAGCTATCTGGGATTGGGAAGTGAAGTTGAAAAGACGTTAGACTTATCGTTTAGTCTCTAAATTAGAATTAGAATTTGTTAGCTTTTTGTTACATAGATATTGGGCAATCCTGGCATGGATGGGGTCATCCATATTGGTGTTCTGCTTTCTATTAGATCTTTTTTGTGGGAACATATGCAGTTTGTTTGTGGAAACATGTGGGTGAGAATTTTAAATCTAAATATTCCTGAACATCATGTGCATGTTGTTTGTTATGGGGAATTTAAAATCTGTATGTATGCTCTAATACTCTAATACCATATGCAACTTGTTTGAGAAAATATGCAGGAGAATCTTAAATCTGTATGTCTTAATACAATATATATTAGAAGCAATTGTAATGGAATGGTTGTGAGGCTCATGCATTAAAAAAATAAAATTATATGCAATTTATTATGTATATGCAGATTACAAACTCATGCAAATTCTATATTTAAGAACATTATTTTTACCTTCATGAGGATAAAAGTTAGGAAGCTTAACACTATATGCTAATTTAGATCTATATGCTTAACACTATATACAAATTCATGTCATAAGGATAAATATACAGGAGAATTTAAAATTTGTAATATCTTAACAGTTAAATGTATAAATCTAGAAGCAATCATTTTTAATGATGCTAGCAGTTGCACTTGCAATTGCAGTGGTGGTTATCTATGGTTGTAATGGTTAACAATTGCAGTTTTAATTTCCTTTTCAGTTTGTCTAGTTTAGAAGAAAAAAAGTGAACCAATTGAAAATGTTTGATTGAAACTGCAGTATGAAATGAGTTTTTTATAACTTGTATTTATTGTAAATATACATTCTTTTAAGTAGTTTAATATTTTAAATATATGTATTATGCATAAAATTATATATAACTGTAATAGTTAATTTATATGTTCATGTTAATACTTGTTTAGATTTCTGTTTATTTATTTAAATTAATTATATATTAGTAATTATAATAAAGATGTTATGAAATAATTGATAGACATAAATTTATAATCATGTCAATTAAATATTGTGTATTAATGTTAGTTAACTTAATATTTGGTTACATCATTACAAATATTTGTCTATTAATCATTTAATAACACTTTTAGTAACACATTTAGTTTAACACTTTATGACGTGACTATACATAATTATTTTTCAATCATTTAACATTACTTTTGGTCATTGTTGTTAGCTCTGGTTTTTTAAAATATGGATGTGTTAATTTAAGAGAATTTTGATAATTTTATAAGAAATAAATAACTTAGAAGAAATTATAATTTATCCTTAAGAGTGATATTTCATTTATTTACCTTAAACATGAATTTGTAATTTTATTTCATTATATTAATCTTTTGAGTGAAATTAAATTGTTTTTTAAGGATACACTATGTAATAAGTTACATTAAAAATGAAAAAATCTTAAATTCTAAAAAATATTGCAAGACTTATCTATTTGTTATGTTATACATACTTTTCTAGATCCAACACTTCTTTAATATATTTATTATGTTTGTGCTTGTTTATTATACAATCATTTTTATAGAATTATAATGTGTGGAGGTGTAATATGAAACTAAATATATATTATTTATCATGTTCTTAGCCATGATTTGTGACCACCTTATAATTAGTTAGGGTAAAATTTTAGAATCTATAATGTTGATATATTTTATATTTTTTACTTAATGGAGGTGGATATTACTTCAAATGTCCATTTTAATTATTCAAGATGAGAAATAAGATGATATAGTTTGAATGTAGCTCATGTTAATAGTGCAAATCGTACCATTATCCATTAGGTTGAAAATTAAAAATGATGATGAAGTGATGAACTAAAATGATCCCAAAGAGTTGTCACCACTAAGATAGGTCTAAAACCCAAAAAAAAAACACTTGTGGAAGATGGGGATGATAGAAGACTAAGAATTTTTTTAATAAATAAAGATAGCTTATGAAAAGCACATGGAAGAAGAAACGGGGTTGAAAAAAAATTTAAAAATAAGAAAAAGGATGATAAAAGGCCACAAAATCCTCCAAAGAGTACATGAAGAAGGTTGTTATCAAAGATGATTTGATTCTTCCAATAGATGAATAGATAGTGATTATACCACATAATAATAATAATGAAATATCTCAGTAGTTAACTATCCATTAAAAGTTAACTATCCACTTAAAAAGAATACAAGATAACTTGATTTAATTTATAGATACAACAAAATAAAAAGATAAGTTTTGACATCTCACAATATTTAAAATCTTTCAAAAATCAAAGAGAAAAAATTGAACTCAAAGGAGGCTCTGCAAGTCGCCTGGTGTTGTGCTAGGGTTTGTGTTCCGCGTGTGTGGGGGAGGCTCTCCTCCCCCAGGTCTGGAGGTAGTGAAACGCAGTATGGAGGGGCGTTTTGAACCCCCCGACTCCCCAATCTCTAGTTGTGTTGTGCATTTGGCGGGCAGAGAAACCGCTAAATCCTTCAAAGCGGTCGTTGCTGAGGAATCAACATCGGTGGCGGCAGGGGCAAGGTTTGACGTTGGCTCTTGCACTGGCATGGGCTCTGACAGCAGTGACAAGGAAAGAGGTAAGGAACCCTCTGCCCTGTCATTGAGGCTCCCAGTGTTGCCTAATACTGAAATGAAAGACGTGATCATGTCAGAAAGGGAAAAACTCAAAAACAAGGCCTTCTTTTTTGCCGCTGTCGATATCAATAATGCCCCATCTAGGAAATTTTTGGATAATTTCTTTGCAAATGCATGGCATAAGAAATTGGGCATTTCTGTCTGCTTTTGTCGAATGATACAAAAGGGTTTATTCCTTGTTTTTGTGAAAAATCACGAGATGCAACAACGAGCAACCAAAAACCTGTTCTAGAAAGTTGGTAAAAGTGTCTTCAGGGCTGTGTCCTGGGTGCATAGGGCAAGCACGGAAGAGATCTTAGCACTTTCCAGCCCCAGATGGATGTTGGTGAAAGACATTTCGCACGAGCTTTGGGCTCTCATTCCACAGTTATTTGCGCCTCTGGGCACTATAATGAGAGTGGAAAGTCTGAGAGTGGAAAGTCTGAGGGTCTCTCTTCGAGACATGAACGCTATGGTTTTGATTGCCCTCAATCCAAACAAAGAACTACCAAACTTCCTTGACATTCACTTGGACTATGGAATTCACCCATGCCAGATTGAAGTGCTAGGTGGCCTTAACGCCTGCTACTTGTGCAGACGTGACGGCCACTTAAGAAAGGATTGCCCCATTATTCTAAAAAGAAACCTAAAGGGAACCCTAACCCTAGCATGCCAAAAGATGCCTCTATTTCCAGTGTTGAAAATCGTGAAGTTGAAAAGCCTAACCACCACTCGTCGACTCCTAGTTTTGTCATTTCTGAACCGGTCTCTGAGCAATTCTCTAGTTCGGATCCTTCTACACAACTCCCCTCTCATATGGATTTGAAATCTCACCTCTCTGCCTAGGGTAATCCTTTTTCCCCCCTGTTTAATCTGGAGGTTGGTGCTAAAGCTGCTTCTGGTGCAATCCTTGTTGTAAGTGATCACAGTGTTGCAGTAACAAATGATTCCTCTGGTGCTTCCAAATTAAATGCACAATAGTTAGTAATGAAGATATTAAGAGAGAACATTCAAAAAAATGAAAATAATAAAGGAACTAAGAATGAAAAAGCTGAGCCAAAAACTCTCTTATACAAAAACTTTCAACTCTTGGCACCCCATTTGAGTGGAACCCTTGATTTCAGGCCAGTTAAAGAAATTTCAAATTTTGGTGTGAGTGAGAGTCACTCATCCCAAGGGGGTCTCCAACAGGGTAATGGATGTCCCCGGGTCACTATAGCTCTTTCTGCCTCATGCCTTACTGGGAAGGATCATATTATTTCTAACTTGAACTTTGAAGGTGAGGAGGTGTCGATGGGAGGTAGTACCCTGTGGGCACCCACTAGCCAGGTTGGAAACCTAGAGACTATTACCCTTGAGTCAAAAGAGGGAGATTCCACCTTAATGGGGACTGACAGAAGATGCTATGAACATGTCATTGAAAGTGTGAATAAAATGCAAGAAATATTAAACTCCCTCATGAAAAGAAATGATGTTATTCTAGATTGCTCAAAACTTAAGGGGGGTAGTCAAGAGGGAAAAGGTGAGCCAAGCACTGATAAAACCACTGAAAAGGGGGCAGAAATTGACAATGGTTCAACATGACCGATTGGGTGCTTAGTTGATGACCATGCCAGCGAAAGGAACATAGGGATAACTGTCAACCTCCCACTTGGGGAAAAAGGGAGAGGCAGGAAGAAAGGAAACTATCATTAAGATCAATGAAGGTAGCCTTATCCTAAGAAAAAATAAAAGGAAAAAGACAAGTATTGTGCTACCTACTCCAAATACCAAGAGATTGGAAAGTGGGGACCCCTCTCCTAAATATATTGAGATGTTTAGGAAAGACAAAGAGGCTTGTACAACTCCTACTACTAATGAACATTAACTGCACCACCTGGAATGTGAGGGGCCTAGAATCCCCAAATAGGAAATACCTGGTGAGAAGATTCATGAATTTAGAAAAGGATAAAGACTTTGTACTCCTGCAAGAACTAAAGGCCACTGGTTTCACCCTTGAAACCAACTTGAGGTTCATCTGGCATAACTCCCTTGCCTTAGTCTCCAATAATGAGAAAGGAAAAGGAGGAACTACTATACTTTTGGCCAAAAGTTGGGAGAAGTCCCTCGCTGAAAATGGTGTCTCCCCTTGCAATAGGGTTGTTTGGGCAACATTTGAGAAGGAAGGAGCCAAATTTGGTATATGTTCAATCTATGCCCCAAATGACTATAAAGAGCGTACTGAGCTTTGGAAATGGCTAACAACCCTTCCCAAAATCCCTTGGATCTTTGGAGGGGATTTCAATATGGTGGAAAATAAGGAAGACAAAAATGGGGGCCTCGACATGGAATGGAAAGGCAATGAAAAACACTTTTGGGCATGATTCAAGAACAAGCTCAATTTGTTTGACCCTCTTGAAAAGAGGAAGGACTAGAGTAAGACTATGTGGTACACCTGGTGCAATGCCTAGAAAGGTGGAAAGAGGATATACTGCAGGTTAAATAGATTTTATACAAATAAAGATTGGTATAGTTTCACCCCTTTGGATGGTGGTGAGAGTGTGATGGTTTACCCCTATACATTCTTTGATCATCATCCTGCAATCAAAGCCACTTTAATCTTGAATTTAGCAAGGAAAAAAGAAAGAAAGCAGGGGAAAAATTTCATACTCAATGTTAGTTTGCTAAAAGATGAGAGCTATAGGGAGGCTATATGCACCCTTAGAGAGATAAATAAATGTCTCTTGGGGAAGGTCAGGGCAATCAAAAGGTGGGAAGCCAATGTTAAGGGGTGGAAAACTCTTTTTCAAACCATTGGGAAGCACATGGCACTTGAAAGGAGGGAGGAGAATCTCCTACAAGAGGACCTATTGACAATTGAACTAAAACTACAAAACGAACTGGGTGATGAGAAGGCCAATGAGGAAATGGCATTGGAAAAGAATGCCCTCAGAGAGCTTCAAGCCCACAAGCTGCAAGGCCTAAAAATAAGAGCCAAACTCAATTGGTTTGAAAATGGAGATAAGGGCTCCAAATTCTTCTTTATTTTTCTAAAAGAGAAGGGGGTGAAGGAGAAAATAAACCAGATTTGTCATAATGACAGTGTTTTCACCACTCAGGAAGATATTTCAAAGCAGCTCTTCAACTTCTTTAAGGAGCTCTTCACATCTGAGGGTGAAACAGAGTAAGGTAGTCATGCAAGGAATCTAATAAAAGGGATGATCCCCTCAAAATATCCCAAGATGATGCTAAAGCCCTAGATAGGCTGGTCAACATTGATGAAATTAGAACAACCATCATCTCTATGAGTAATGATAAACCGCCAAGAGATGATGGCCTTCCAGTTGAGTTCTATAAGATCTTTGCAGATTGGATTTGTGACAATCTTCATCAAGTCTATTTGGAGGCCTTTGAAAAAGGATCATTGGGGGACAGCATCAATTGTGGTATCATCAGATTGCTACCCAAAGATGGGGATAAAACAAACATGAGAAACTAGAGACCAATAACTTTGCTAAATGTCTCCTACAAGATCTTGGCCAGAGTTTAGCTTTGAGACTGGTCAACAATCTTCCAAATTTTATAAATAACACACAAATTTGATTCATTAAGGGAAGATACATTTTAGAAAACCTTATCACAAGTTGGGAAGCTATGGAGTGGAGTAGAGTCTCTGGTCAAAACTTAGCTATGCTTCTATTAGATTTTGAAAAAGCCTATGACAGAGTGGAATGGTCATTCCTAAGAACAACCCTCGAGGCCTTTGGCTTCCCAATAACTTTTGCAACATGGTGTACACATTACTGAAAGATTCTCCATCCCAAGTGGATATTAATGGTTCACTCTCTAAAAATTTTATGCCAGGGAGATCCATAAGGAAAGGGTGCCCTCTAGCACTGGCCTTATTTGTTATAGCTTTTGATGCTCTCCACTTCCTGCTAAGAGAAACCACTGTAACCCCAAAACTAAGGGTACTTAGTCTTCCAAATAACCATGAACTATTGAATATAAAATTTGTTGATGACACAACAATATTTGTTGAACTAGATGAGGAAAACTTGGAGAAGCTACTAGGTAACCTAAATATTTATTGCAAGGCCTCGGGAGCAAAAATCTCTAGAGAAAAATCTTTTTTGTTGGGTTGATCTAATAAGCCTCTAGAATGGTTGCACAAGTTTGATTTTCAATGGGGGGGACCTAACAAATAGGTCAGGGATTCGGGCATACCGTTTGCAATTAGCCCATGTCTAAAAGACATGTGGTTGTGGATCAAAGAGAAAATTGAAAAAAATATGGATAGATGGAATAGGAAATTCCTATCTTTGGTTGGTAGGCTTCAGATATGCCAGAAAGTTCTCTCTTCATGCTCTATCTACTTTTCCTTAGTTTGGCTTTTTCAGTAGTTACCAAATAAAAGAAATTTAGAAGAAAATCAGGGACTTCTTGTAGTTAGATGGGAAAGGAAAGAGGAAAAAACACTCAGTTAGGTGGGATTGGTGTTGCATGGGGAAAGATCAAGGAGGTTTGGGGCTTAAAGATCTGGAAAAGCAAGGAATAGCCCTTGCAAGTAAGTGGATTTTCAAAGCATTAGAGGGTGATGAGCCCTAGAAGATCTTAGTTTGAAATAACATTCAAATGGCTACCCCCAATCATGCCAAGTCCTGGAAAGATTTGCCCTTCATTCACCTTCTCTTATCTAAGCATACAATTGTTACTGCTGGTTCCATGTTTTTTACGAGCATTTGGAAGGCTTGGGAATATATCAAAGAGGGGTCTCTAGCCCAACTTTCACTACCCAAAATGTTAATGCTATGCACTCATCCAGCTCTATATGGTGGAACATGGAGTATAATGGGAAACGTTTAGCTTTACTCCAAGGATGCTTGGCTAGGAAATGGGCTCAAGTTGGGGTGAGAACAATGGAAGATATCTTAACAAATGGTAGGCTGAAAGAATGGGAGGAACTACAAAATGAATTCCAACTATGCCCCTCTAGCTTGAGAACATACTCTATGCTAAGACAGGCTTGGGAACTCACTCCCCCTCTTAAACCAGACAATCCAAACAACAATTTGATTGAGCAGTTGATCTAGAAAGATTCCACACCCCTCAAAAAACTACAAGCAAAATTCATTTATAAAGAACTAATCTTCAGTGAATCCCTAAATGAGCATCTCAATAGAACATGGGAAACAAATATTAACTACACATAATGGAAAAGAATCTTTATCTCAAACTGGTCCTATATATTGGATCCCAAAAAGGCTTGCTTGAGATGGCTTATTCTTCTGCAAAGAGTGTCTATCAAACTGAAACATGAAGACATAGAAATCTGCAACATATGCAGATTTCTAGAAACAATTAAACATATTTTCTTTGATTGTCTATATGCAAATGAAATCTAAAAACTTGTGTGCAATAAATTATCAATCTGGAATTCAAATAATAAAATGAACTGGAAAGAAATTCTGCTATGTAATGATAAGAATCTTGGGAAAGAATGTGATCTTTTCTGGCACTGTGTAGCTAATGATATTTTTTGGCATTTGTGGAAAGCTAGAAATGGGGAAAAATTCAATGAGAAGAGGAGCTTCCTTGCCGAGTCTACAAAAAGACTCATTTAATTTGAAATTGTTGTACAGGATGTCATGACAATGCAAGCATTTGAAGAAAAGTTTCGTAAACTATTCAAAAATGAGCTAGTGCTTCTCAACCGGAATGAAGTGAATCTTGGTTACAACTGGTAAGTAGGGAAACCCAACCTTGCAACATTCATGAATGTAATGGAAATATTTCAAGAAAATTTTAATGAAAATATCTAGTCGAAGCAGGAACAACATGATGCAAGGGCTACGGAGCTTCTAGCAAACTAGACTGATGGTCTAGAATGATACATTTTGTGCTTCCTTCTATAGTTTTTTCCTGCACTGAGTAGTTAATGTATAGATGTTATATATGGTAGTCTTATGGATATGTTGTATTGGTAGCTTAATGCATAGGTACGAAGCAGCATTGTGTATAGATCATATTTGTATTGGCCCAGATTTGTATTTGGAACAGTTTTGTATATGGCTCAGACTTGTATTTGGCACAGTTGATGATGTAAATCCACATCTTTTATATATGTAAACCCACATCATGTATAGAAGCTGGGAATATAATTGTATATGGGGGGGAACTCCAAAATGGGGGATTATAACTGTTGTATAAACACTCTATGATGTAATTTGGTTGGTTGTTCTATTCTTAATATATAAAAAAGATAAGTTTTAGGAATTAATGATGAAAGGGCTTCTAAGCCATAGTAACTAGAAAAAGAATAGAAGTGGTGGTACTCCACATATTGGATTTGTGACACTAAATTGTAGAAGTAATGATGCTCTATAAAAAATATATATATTTTAAATACATATTTTGAACCATATTATTCTAACATTAGAGTCATAATTAATGAATAAATTGAGGTTATAAAATAGAGATTACAACACACTCGTAAAGCAAGTTATTACAAGGACCTATTTCTATAGTAATTAAACTCAAAATAATTTTAGAAGCATTCCAACAACACCTAGGTGCATGCAAATTATCATATCCAAACTATTTCTTCAAGAATCAATTTATTTAGGATTTAAACATATGAAATGACCAAATGAAACCTATAAACATGAGCTAAAACCACTATCAAATGTGGAACCAAAATTAGGTGGAAAATCTAACACCCAAGTCATGGAGAATCAAATCCACCCTAGAATTGTAAATTTGTTACTCTACCCAAAAATAACACTCCCTTTTTGGCTTCATAATCACCTCAAATCATGCTTAAGAAATGCATCATACTGCTAGTGAAGATTCTAGAGTAACTCGGCCCCAATGCTTGGATCTTATGCATCATAATATTTTGTCATAGGTTCTCATATGATCCAATAGATCTTAGAATATTCCTTAAGGTACTAGCATGTGGTATTTTATGCCCAAAAAAAATTCCACACCCCATTTTTGTGGAGTAAAATTAAATAATAATACCATACTAAATTGTTCAATATTAATTATGGGAGATGGCAAATAATTTTTTTTGAGAACTTATAAAGGTTTAAAAACCTTAGATCCCAATATCATTCCACTTATTGAATATCTAGGAAGAGCCAAGGGGAACGTATATTATTACAAATTCAATTCCTAGGGGTTAAAAGGCCTATAGACTCTAAATGTATTCCTACTATATTCAATCAAGTACCCCCACCCATCTACGAATGGGGTTCAAGGTTTGAATAAAGTTTTTTCACGTCTCTATCTTCAAGGTGGTTTTTTTATCTAGTGATGGAGATATTTTAATGTTTGTCTTCTAATATTTGGGTTTCCAAATAGCCAAGGTAGGACTTCTCAATTCATATGATATGACACAAAGCTTCTCCCATTCAATGGTGAAATTGATGCCCCTACTATATTGTGAGATTTATGGTCAATGAAAACCTCTATCAAAAGAGTCATATATTTATAGTAGGATAGAGATTAGGCATAGTTATAGGCATAGATGGTTGTAAGTGAGGGAAACCATTGTTGTGCTTATTTTATAACTTTCCTAACTAGTTGAGGTTTCAAAAAAGAACATTAAAATTAATTAATTTATTAATTCTATAAATGTATAATTCTACCATTTTAATAAGGTGTTGATAGTAGGATAAGGTGACATTAATCTCACAATTCTAAGTCCTTTTTCATGTATCTCCATGTTCCTTGGAATTTGTTCTTATATTCCTAGGGACATTTCGAAGAAAATATATATTTGTAATTATTTATGACATGTTGTAACTACAGTCATATAGGATGTACAATGTCACCGATGATGGGGATAAGATATTATGAAAAAATAGTTCACCTAGCCATCTAGTTTAGTGATGGGGCTACTTGTATTTTCATGTTAGTGCATGTACTTGCATGTTATTTTCATGTTGTATATAGTCCAATGATAAGTTGTGCATGTTAGTGTATGTCAGTGCCTGCTAGTCATTGGAACCATCAAGAGTTAATGTATATTGTTATTGCATGTTTGTTATATTCTTGTAAATTAGTCTTGATTTATAACCTAAAAAGTTCTTTAGGAAAAGATAGCATGGATAGCTCCTTTTTCTTCAAACTTTTTAAGTCTCTAAATTTTTTTTAACAATTCAAAGACATGAACTTAGCTTTAAAATATTTGGCCATTATTCGATTTTCTCTTTCCTTTGTATTCTCCTAGTATTATGAATATTATCCCACCACAAAGTAGCATGAGACTTCATTTTTTATGTGACAACCTTGACTCTTCATGGATAAAATTCCCTAAATTACCTCCATGTCATAGAATTTCCTTAATTCCTTAACCAAATTTAAGAAAATCTCTAGATTTATTTCATGTTTAGAATCAAGTACTTCAAGCTTAACTCTAGTCCCTTGGTTGGTTATTGCTTTGAAATAATCCTTTTTATGGAATTTATGGATCCTATTTGACTCCTTTAAATTTAAATTTCCTTCTCATAATCCTCATGAGGCAAGTAGGCCAAAAGATCTTGCAACCTTCTAAGCACTTCCTCATCCAAATTGTCTATCTACCTTGCATTCCTTTGATCTTTCCTTCCCTAGATCACATGGTCTCTCCTCTAGGCTATTTGGTCTTTTATTTGATACCAAACTAATGTAGCTCTACTTTAGAATTGGAAAAAAAAAAAAAAACCTTTGAAATAACCCTATTTTAGGTGATGAAATATTCAAAACTTTTATTTCCAATAATAGCTAATATTTTATAGGACATGATCTACTCCCACATGATATTCTATATTTTAACCTAAAAATTTATAAATAAAGGCATAAATTTCTATTTTTCACTCACCCCTATTTGAAGCAACTCATACATAGTTAAGAAACAACAAGAATAGTAAGCCAAGAAATAAATATACACAAATCTAGTTTATATTTTTAGAAGTGAATGACAACATTCCTTTAATTATTCATATAAAAGGAAAACCTAGAAAAAGGGCATAAAAAGCACAAAATATATACCTACAATAGCACTACAACTCCAAAAAAACAAAGATAAGCTCAATATCCAAAATTCCTACTTTTATATGTAGCTTTTGGTTCTCTCCAAGTAGACCATCTTCTATTCCACTAACCTAGCATCCCTTTCTTTCTTTTTCTTATATTGTTTTGTCTTTCCTTTCCTTTAAAACTTCCACTCCCACTATTCAACAAATTTTCCCTACACTTTGGAAATGTGAACACCTATCCACTAGTTTGTCTTGTTGAGAAATGTGTGAGACAAGAAAGAATTCAAATAATCATCTCCTACACTAGCAAAACTACCAAACTAAAAGAAACAAAAAGGGGATTGTTGTCCATTTCATTTCCAACTATATAGGAGAAAATTTGCACCCCTTGTGTAAATTCCCCTTTTGCATACCCTCACCTTAGAAAATCAAATCTAAAGGTGAAATTCCACATCACCCATCCAAAATGAACCCACTTGGAATTTGTCCTATGTGTCAATGAGAGAATATTTGTTAGGGATGCAAGCATGGCACCTAGATGTCTATGCAGTATGCTACCACCCCTAATGGATTCTCATGTCTAAAGTTGGTGGAAGCATAACACTCCTCATTGGAGATGAATTGTAACATCCTTCTATCAACCAATCAACCCAAAAATGGCTTATCCATTCTCATTCAACCTTCAAAAGCATCCAATTCACATTCACTTCATTAGCTTAGCAATTCATTCAAGCTTATTCACATTCTCAAGCATTTCTCACTTGATCTTCTCACACTTTCAGTAATCTACAATAGTCCATTTGAGCATTGCAACAACTAGAAACTCCATCAACTTCAGTTTTGCACATGTCGCTCTACCACAGAAGTTGCGAGCTTGGATTCTTGCAAGACCTCCCTTCATCACCATTGCGGTTGTGGTGACTTTGCCAAGTTCGTTGCTTGCATTCTCCCTTCATTGGCCTTGAGAGCCTTTAGGTGGAGGTAGTAACACTTCACTCTCCCTTTTGTGATTTGATTTAGTAGCATAGTATTGTTTTGTAGTGTTCAACAATATCTCTTTCTTTCCTTTATCATACTTTCTACTTTATTGCTTTTTTGGCTGACCATAGAGGTGGAAACACCAAAGCGGGGGTTTGACTAAGGTAGGCCCCTATACAGCCCCAAAAAATTTCCCCTCTTTCTTGTGTGTAAGTGAATGTGTGCATGGAGCTAACTGATCAATTAGCACTTTTGTGAGATCATATTCACTTTTATTTACTTGCTTTATCATCTTCACCTTTATTTTTCATCCCTTATTATTTTGTTCTTTTCGTCAAGATCAATTAGCTAGGCTATCAATAGGTTTCTGAGCTTTTCTTCACTGTACTTTACATTTTTTAGCTATACGGATTCCAGCATGTGCAATTCTATCATCCTAGACCCGGGCTATTATCTTCAGACAAATAGTTGTCTGGGGTATAGTTCAAATCCTAGAAATTGGCTCATCTAGGCCCAAATAGAATTTTGGGTTTGTAGAGTGACAAAAGTACTATATAGTGCTCTTCATTCTTGATCCTCACCCCAAAAAATACTTTTAGAGTGAAGTAAGTTATGGTAGCCCTCCACTCTCAGCTCTTCGTGACCTGGAGCCTTCATGTGGTTCTTCCCCCTCTCTTACATTTCTGGTGAACCCGTTGTGAACAATGTCTTTCCATTCATTCGTGTTGAAACCTTTTTCCCCATGCTTGGTAGATTTCATAACCATCAGTGTTGTGAAGGTTTATGAGCATCACAACCCAGTCCACAAATTTTGAGTACGTTGTTAGAATAAGTGTGCAACACTTACTGATGGAGAAGATGGTCACTTCTAGTTTTGCCTCTATTTTTTCTATTGGTATAGCTACTAACCGTACCACTAGATTTCCTATCAATTATGTTGATGAGATGTGTTTCATGGAAGCAATCACTCATGTACCTACTCCTCCATCATCTCCTATACCTTTTTTCATAGAAGAGGATGATACTCTATGTATTCTCATGGAAAAACCTTATGGCATTGGATAATAGAATTTTAGACCTTGTAAATCATTTTGAGAAAGTACCGAGCATGGCAATAGCCGCTAAGCTTACTAGTGACGTGAGACATTTTTTAGGGAAGGATTGAATAGGCATAGAACTTCTATGAGGCCTTGCTGACCTAACCAAAGCTTATATCCCTTTGTATAGGCCTAGATCGAGTACCACCCAAGGAGAAGTACTCAATGCCAATGAAAGAAAAATAGGTGTTTCAATTCCTAGTGCATCCATTTGCATGTCTGAAATAGGGCCCTCGACTAGTGTCTCTTCTACTTCCCAAAGGCCTGAAACTCTCAAGGTGAGTAAAATGCCCCTTGGGTTTAGTTTCACCCCTCCTACTGCCCTTGGTGGTGGGGGCTCTGATGTAATGAGTGGTGGTGGATTTGGTAGCGAAGGTGGTACTAGTAGAGGAAGCTTTGGTAGTGGAGATGGCTCTAGTGGAGGGCCTACCGATGGTGGTAGCCCTGGTGGTGGTCATAGCGGTGGCTCTGGAGGTGGTTCTGGTGGCAGTTGCTCTGGAGGTTTCACTAGTCCTCTATCATCTTTTGACCCTATTTTGAACACCCTTCTTCAAAATATAGGTCAAATGCAAAAGTAGTTGGCAAGCCTTTCCCAGGCCTTTTCCCAACCTATCTTTCAGCTTCCAACATAGCCCATTATCAGTAGAAATCTCAAGTAATCTCTTCCCATAAGGAATGGAGATTCCAAAATTTGAGAAATACGACATCAAAGGGGACTTACAAATGCATGTGTCCACCTTTAATGTCATGTGTACAGACTTCTTCCATCATGATGCATTGATGGAAAAATTATTTCCCTGATCTCTCAAGGATACAACACTCGAGTGGTATTGTTCCTTGCCCGACAATTTTATACTTTTATTTGATCAACTTGTAAATCAGTTTCTCTGATAGTTCCAAGCTAACATCAGAGTGAAGATGACCTTTTTGGATCTTGTTTGATGTAAGCAGGTAATAAGAAGATAATTGATTTCATAGTGTGATATCAAGTGCTCTTTTAACAAATCTCATACCCACTACCCAATTTTGATGTACAGAAGGTGTTCATAGGAAACCTATAGAGACCTTGGGAAGAAAATTTTTCCCTCATGAAATACCCTTCTTTTGTGCATCTATGTGTTGTGTTACAAGAATATCAACAAATAGTAGTTTAGTTTTGGGGATCCTCCTCGTGCTCCCATTTAGAAGGAAAACCCATTTTATCTATCTTAGGAAAAGGTAAGGCTATTGCGAATGTAGTCACCATGATGATAATGGCCTCAGATGCAATAGAAAGTTTACAAAGTTAGCGAAATCAAGTATTCTTCCATCTTGCATAAGTTATTGAAGGATAAGATCATAACCTTGAAAAACCCTCAACCTCTCAAGGAACCTTATCCTAATTGGTATGATGTAAATTCCTTTTTTCAGTACCATCGAGTCAACAGACATAATACCATACATTGTATGCACATGCATAACAAGATACAAGATCGCATCGATGATGGTACCATTTGTCTCAATGGAACGAAATAAAATATGAATAAATTGGTGGCAAAGGCCAATAGTGAGTTGCAAATATAAATGAACATGTTTCTGTCTCTGCTAACTTAATTATTGACCCCTCCAATTCTTCTATGCACATGGTCAAGGTTAATCCTCCCCTGTAGCCTGCACATAGTTCACCAGATGTGACATTCACTGTGTAGGGCATTCCCTTGAATAAAAATCCCTCTCCCCTGTACATTCCCACTCATCTCAATGGGAACATTGTGATGGGGGTCTTAGTTGACCCCGCAACCTGAGTGAATGTTATCATAGAGGAGACGTTATGGTTGAATTCATTACAAAGGGAGGAGTATGAACTAACAAAGTCTACCATTCGTATGCATGATGGCCTATCTCTTAAACCATATGGGTCAATAACTCTTTCCATCCTAGTTGGACCTAGGGCTATGAACACAACCTTTGATGTTATCCCAGAATCTAATTTGTTCAAGGTGAAGTTAGGCATACCTTCTAGCTAGCTTCCATGAACAAAATCGCTTTCGTCATTCATAAGTGTTTAAAATTCTCCCATGAAGGTTTTGTACATGTCATGCATGACATCAGATATCATTCATTGGTGTCTCATGTAGGCTATTCATTGGATCATTTTTGGCCAACCCTGATCAATCTACTTCCCCCAAGAACGGACCTACTTTACCAAAACTACGTGAAGTATAAGAGTGAGGGTAAAGGACAACCGAAATGATACCTTTGATAGTGCAATAGAAAGATACCTCCTCCTCTAGAAAGGGAAAGGAGAGGTCTACCAATCCTCAAGGTGCCCCTTCCACTCCTCTTTTTGAAGAATATTTTTGGATGTCTACTCCTGGATTCCACATGAGGAGTCTAATGGTGCCTACTTGGTGCAAGGCTAAGATTAGGATATCAGATCTTCCTACTATGCCTTCTACACCTTGGACCTACCTATATGGTAGAAGAAAGGGTCCTACGAGGAATCCTCTATGTCTCAGCCATCACGACCTCCAACCACTCCTTCTCCTAAAGTAGTGAATGGGAAGAGGATTTCCACTAAGGCACTAGAACTGACTCCCCTTATTGTTTCTCAACCTCTTCCTTCTACCCACGTTCAAATTTTTTTCCCTTCGCCAGAGATGGTTGTGATGGAAACTCATATCACAAAGCAGAAGCCTTTTGTCCCTTTGCAACTCCTAGCCTCTAGCTCAAAGAGTTGCAGAAATCACCTTGTTCGGAAGTGAAAGCATTGGCTAAAGGCTATGGAAATTGAGCAAGACACTTTGCAAAGAAAGGAAGAGGAATCGACCACACCTATTTCAGGGCCTCCTAAGGCATCCACCTCTCTCCTCCCCTCTACTTTTGTTCAATCAAATTCAATTTTGTTGTTAGTTTCCCCTGTGAGTGTGAGTGTGTTTGACCCTAAAAAGGTGTAGGTTTTTTTTGCTCCTTCAGTTGAGCTTCCTCTTTTTATGTCCCTCTCAAACATCCCACCATTCTCTAAACCCATGGACATGCTAAATACCTTGATGGTGTCCACCGCGATTTTCTCCTCCACCTCCAAACCTCTTTCCTTGTTAGTGGGGAGTTCACATCCTCCAATGAAGCAAAAATTAGAGATTGACCCTCCTACGAATGGGTGGCATAAGAGGATTTCACCCCCTTCAAAGGAGGGTCCTACACTAGCATGCGTCATCCTTGTGATGGATCCAACTCTTGCATCCCCTAAGTTCATCACTACTCCCGAGTCACTCGGTGAGCCTAGAAATGAATCTCAGGTGCTGCCCTCCCCATCCAATGAAGTACCACATGGCACTCCTATGAATTGCATGTTTAACTTTCTCCATACAAGGTCTCAGCCTTGTCAGCAATCTTCACAATTTCATTGACCATTGCTCCACAAGAACCTAATGTAGGGGACCCTTCCTTGGCCCTTGTTCTAGGAGGGATGAAAGGTTCTCCCCTTAATATTCCACCATTGTAGAATCATTCACCTTCTCCTTATAATGATCTAGATTAGGAAGCTGATGACCTCTTGTTCAATGAGTTTTAGGGGGAGGCCTCTTCTTTACCTTTAGATTAGATGTTTGTTTGTTCTCATGTGACCCCCATCCTTGTGTTATGTTTTTTTGTATGACTCATGTCACCCTTGTAGCTACTTGGATACAGGAATGATTTTGTGTCATAAAAATTCCTCTATTTGTGGCATCATTCTTCCTCTATTATGTGTTTTGATTTTTGAAAAATTGGGGATGATGCAAAGTGTTGAGGGAAATTAGGATTCCCTTCCATGTTGACCCAATTTTTTAATTTTGAATTTGTCTTCTTGTGCATTCTTCACATAGTCTGATATAGTAAGGGGTTGATGATAGTTCATTTATATACTATTACTATACTTATATATATTTATTACTATACTATTCGTAATGTTGCTATTTCTCTTTAACTCTTTTATCTTTCTCTCTTCTTCGCTTGAGTTGTCCCTCATGTGTGTGACAATGTCACTTTCACAATGTTTTGATTTTAAAAAATGCATTCATTGCTAATGAATATTTTCTCAAAAATATTTGCGACTTTTTTTGTAAATCGCATTCTCAACTTGGAACCCTAATAGAATGTGTTTCTTTCATCATGGGTTTGCAAAGAAAGAACTTAAAAATTTTCCTCTGAGGTGGGAGTAACTTTTCCCGTGGGAGAAGCCTTGACCTTCCCCTCGTGAGGGGGAATTTTCTTCCTTTCGAATTCCTTCATGTTCAAGTGAACATCTTTTGAAAGAATTCCTCGATGTTGAATAGATTTGCGAAAAAACATTCTTGCACTTCCAAATAGTGCATCCCTTGAGTGGACCCCTCTTCTTTTGAAGGGTTCATGAGAGAGCCTTTTGAAATTATTTCAATTTTTTGACTACCTGCGTGACTATCTGCTTGTTTTCTTGCATGGCTACTTTTTTTTTTGGCATATTTTATTATGGATTAACATGTTTCTTTGCAAGTGCACCTGTGAAGCCACTTTCTAGTTTGACTCTGCAAAGTTCCCTTTCATAGGGCTTCCTTCATGAAAGAGTACTTGGTGGAATTCCTTCTTGCAATTTTGTGTGCCTATAAGATGCTTATATCCTTCAAGATTTGTCCATTGTTGGTCTAAGGTTCTTCAGTGTACTTTGTGCAACTTCATATTTCTATGGAGCTATGGAGTCATTTTGTTCAAAACTCCTCAAGAGAGAGTACTTGGAGTACTTTTTCTTCCCTACACTTTCAAGTTCCCCAAATCATGGTCTACTTTCTCAACGATTTAGGTATACATCTCTAATTTTTTTATCCACTTTACCAAACACTCATCGATACTTGTTCTCACTAAAGTGGTGGAACAATGTATAGGAGTGAATTTGCACCCCTTGTGTAAATTCCCCTTTTGCATACCCTCACCTTAGAAAATAAAATCCGAAGGAAAAATTCTAGATCACCCATCCAGAATGCACCCACTTGGCATTTGTCATGTGTGTCATTGAGAGAATATTTGTTGGGGATGCAAGAACAACCATCCCTAATAGATTCTCGCATCTAAAGTTGGTAGAAGCGTTACACTTCTCATTGGAGATGAATTATAACATCCTTTTGTCAACCAATCCACCCCAAAATATCTTATTTCCTCTCATCCCACCTTCAAAAGCATCCATTTCACATTCACTTCATCCTCTTAGCAATTCATTCATGCTTCTTCACATTCTCAAGCATTTCTCACATGAGTGTCATCTATGAGTGTCATGAAATAAAAATTTCCTCCTAGGGTTGGGGTCTTCATGGGACCACACAAATCTTAATGTACCAACTCTAATGGTGCTCTAGCTCTCCTAGAATGCCCTGATTAAAAGGGATGCATATGTTGTTTACCTAGGATGCATGCTTCACACTTTCCATCGGGCTCTACAATTGCTTGTAGGCCCCTAACCATATCCCTTTTAGCTAAAATATTTAAACTAGAGTAACATAGATTCCCATACCTCAAATTCCAAAGCTTGGATGGCTCTTGGATGACTTTTTTGAAGGATGACTACTACAAGCCTGTTGACTATGCTAAGATTTTAATTTTGAGGGGAAACATTATGTTCTTTGTCATTTGAATCGCTGCCATAAATTTCTTGCTTCCATCTTTGTCATAGATGATGCATTCCCCTGTCTCCATTAGCACTCTATATCCATTTTGGACCATCTGTCCAATGCTCAAGAGGTTTTCTTTCATTCCTGTGGCATAAAAGGCATCACATGTGAAGTTGTCTTTCTTCACCATGCTTGGTTTGTAGGCACACTATGCCCTTGCCCATGACTAGAACCTTCTCATTGTTACCCATTTTGATTTCTAACTTAATGTTGTGGTCAATAGAGGCAAATGAATTTCTATTACCATTCATGTGGTTGCTATAGCTATTGTCCAAGTACCAAACTTCAGCGTTGCCTTGTTCTGCAAGATTGCATGCAATGAACACTTGAGACTGTTTTTCATTTTCAGCCTTGTTCTCATTTGCCACGTTTGCATTTTGAATCCCTTGGTCATGTTGTTTCTTCTTGCATTCACTTACATAGTGACCATACTTGTGACAGTAGTAACATTGTACATTGATCTTATCACTCCTTTTATTTGAGCTACTATTTTTCTTTGTGTTTTAGAAGTCTGATTGGGAGTTTTTGGCCCCCTCCTGACTGTTTGAGCCTCCTCTTCTGGAGTTTCTTTTGCCTCTACCTCTTTGACCTCTTCCTCTACTATTTCTTCCTCCTCCCTTGCCTCTTACATTTTCTTCTGCTTTGAAGGCTTGTTCCTGGGAGGAATTTGTAGACCTATTTAGGCACTGATCATGGGTTTGTAGTGAACCCATTAACTCATCAATTGACAATGTTGAGAGGTCCTTTGCCTCTTCTATGGCAATAACCACTGGGTCAAATTTTGTGGGTAAACTTCTGAGAATCTTCTCCACAATCTTTTTCTCTTCCATAGTTTCTCCCTTTATCCTCAATTGGTTAATCAAGGTGGAAGCCCTTGTATGAAAATCTAAGATGGACTCATTGTCCTTCATCTGCATGGTCTCAAATTCTCTCCTTTACAGCTGGAGTTTCACTGACATGACTTTCTCAGTCCCTTTGCAAGTGGTTTGACGTATTTTGAATGCTTCTTTTGTATAACTAGATGCTAGTATTCAAGGGAAGATAGCCTTTGTCAAGGCTGCCTCAAACAGACTAAGGGCTTTGGCATCATTTTTTCTTGTCTCCTTCAACTACTTCTTTTGAGCATTGCTCAATGTTGCAAATGCATTTGGGTCAGTCACATCTGTGAACTCATTTGCAACTAACTCCCACAAATCATTTGCTACTAAAATGGTTTTCATTTTATTTGCCCAAACATCATAATTTTTTCCATCAAATATGGGTGGTTGTTACCAACTCCTATTCTCTCCTCCAGCCATTTTGCTAAATGGGGGAAAAACTACATATACCCAAATAAAATCTAAGGCTTTTCTTCACTGTCTAGAAAACTAGGGCTTTCCCAAATACCCAGAAACTAAAGTTCTTTAACTACGCGCCTAGGAACAAATGTAGGGCTTTAAAAACTAAATTCCCAGAAAACTTAGGGCTCTGATACCAATCTGTTGGGAAAAAATAAACCAAACTAAAGTGGGAAAATAATGAAAAACTCACAGCAATAAAGGAGACAAACACAAGGAGACAAATATATATATATATATATATATATATATATATATATATATATTTGATTTTCTATTTCATTCACCAAAAGGATTACTTTCAAGAGATTACAAACAAAAACTCAGAGAAAAAGATCTATACTTCTCATACAAAAAATTGTGCTTGTTCTAGCGCATCTTCCTTCTGTGTGTTGTTGTGTGCTGTAGACAATCTAGAGCACTAGAGCACTGTCAATGTCCTCTGCTACTACAGGTTCTCCTAAACTTTCACTTCTATAGTTTTGTTGAACATTCTTTCTTTTGTTGCTGCTGCAAAAACTTTCTATCTCTGTCTCCTTCTACTCCTGCTTAACAAAAACATTATATTCTTTTGTCTTTTGTTTCCTTTCTAAAATATGGTGCCCCAATTCAAATTCAACCACGACAATTAATTTTTTGGCAGATATTAACTGCTTAGCATGGTGTTCAGACATCGAAAAGGGGGAAAATTCCAAATTTGATTTCATCTGATGGGGAATTTAATGCATTTTCTCGTTGCAGCTCAGGATTACGAATTCTAACAATATGAAGTTCATAAAAATGGTCAAATAAATTTCCCCAGTGCACCAATTTCAAAAGCTAAGAAACAATTTTAGGATACACTCACTCAGGATGAATTTCTTTATTTAATCAAGGATCACAACTATGATAGAGAACTACAAAAGTGGTATGATGCTTATCACATACATAATCAAGTGGTATCGATAATTAGGATATATCTAATGTAGGGAAGATGGGTAAGAATATTGTTCCAGGAGACCCCATGATGGATAGGCAGCATCTATTTCAAAAGCAGATGATTGTTAGTGATGTGGGTAAATTAAATAGGTTGGTGATCCCAAAACTACATGTTGAACATCATTTTCCTAAGGATATGTTAGATTCCCAATCATAAACTTTTCTTACATTTATGGATACAAGTAATAATAGAGAATGGAAATTTAGGTTTTCATTTTGGAAAAGCAACTAGAGCTATGTGCTTACAAGAGGATGGAGAAGGTTTGTCAAAGATAAGGATTTGAAAGGAGGAGATATGGTTTTTGTTTCTAGGGATTGTAGGATGCCAAGCAGAAAATTTTATATTACATTGCATGCCTCTCAGAATACGACAAGCACCAATTGTGTTGAAGATCAATTTGGTTCATATACGCTAGTTCAAACACGGGAACCCAATGCCGCATCTAGTTCACTAAGCTCAGTAAATGTACAACCTGAGAATATTTGTAAGACCAAAGAGTTGGTGAAATCTCATGAAAAAATCAGAGTAGATCAAAATACAAATGACATTCATTATCCATACCATCAGAAAACTAGCAATCATTTCCATGGATCCAAGCAACTTGGAGAAAGAAAAGACATGGAAGATGAAAGTGAAAATAAGTCAGATGATGTTCTAAATCTATTTGGGTTTGAAATTGATGCTAATCTAAAAGCCAAAAAACAATTGGGGCTTCAGATTGATCCAAAAGAAAAAAAATAGGAAGATGGTGAAGTTGAAATTGATTCCAAAGAAAAAGAGCTATCTAGGATTTAAATTGATCCAGAAGCCAATGGAAAAAGAGATGAAACGAATGTGGACTTAACGTTGGGACTCTAAAATAGAAATTGAATTTGTTAGAATTTTTTTACATAGATATTGAGGAGTGATATTGATAGCTGAATATCTTCTTCAAATTGATACTTTATTAGTTGGCTATGGAATTAAACTATTCCCTTGTCTCAAATTGTTGCTGAAATAGATTAGTATTGACCTGGAAGACATGTTTTTTTTTTTTTTTTTTTTGTAGTTTTATTGAATTCAAGCTTTTGGAAACCTTTTCCCTTTTCCATAGACAAACTTGTTTAGTAGTTCACATTTGTTGCTAATACATTTTTTAATATTATAGTGAAAATCAATGTGTTTTCACAATATGGTTGAATGGGAACTCAATGGATTAGACGTAAATTAAAATTTATAATACTAGAATAATACATGAGTTGTTGGAGATAATTGCAAGTGATGTTATGAATTTGAAGAATTGAACATGTGTTAATAATAGTGTTGGTAATTAGATTCGTAGAGGTGTTCAAGTTAGATATTTTTGTTAATGAGAGTTGTGGTTTTGTCAATAATTGTTAGTGTGTTATCAATTAGTTTTACTTAGATATCAAGCTAGATTCCAAGATTGTAGGAATTGATTATGAGTTTGTAATCGATTTAGAAATAATTTCAATTTGAAAAATAAAAGTAATAAACAACAGTTTTTTATTATCTCTGTTTTACTTCTTATATTCCACTATATGATATTTCTGCTTATATTTTTTAGCTTTTATCATTGTATTAGACCTAGATTGGGAAAGACTCCATCATAGGAGTTCCTAAGAAGATGAGAACATCTTGAGAATTATGAAAGCATCTTTAAAGTTGATTATTGTAGGATGGGAGATAGAGTCTATTGTAGAGATAGTAACTTAAATATGGTGTGCAAAAGTGTGATTTATATGATTTGTACATGAACCAAATCTAATTATTTGGCTCAAAATGTGAATTAGTGGAGAGGATTTGTGTGATAATAATGCTAGTGCAATGCAAATTTGTTGTCATTGCAATTATTAATATATCTTTGGGTATGTGGAGGATCATGATGGGCCAAAAAGTGGCGATATGATGGGTATGTGTAGGGTATGTGGCTAATGACCTTTTTTTAACCCAAAATTGATTAAACAAAAATGATTTTTAAAGGAGATTCCCAGCTTTCCACCAATATAAATTATGATTTACTTTGAATTTAATAAATAATTATTATTCATTTCCGATTTGAATTATGACTAAAGTCCTAATTGATAGGTTGATGGCAAAATATCTATAGCTTTCAAATGATATCACCTTTTTTGAATCTAAAACATGCGTCACATTCTATGTTTCACATACTATAGAATTAAAAAAAAATGAATTTCATGAAGTTTTGACCAAGTTAAGGTGGTCAGACATATAGGTTTTTTATATTTTTTAAAAATATTAATAAAAAATTTAAAATTAATTATTTACTTGGAAAAAATTACAAAAGAATATGCATCACATCTGAGTCCTCTACTTATATCTAAAATCTTATAAAAAATATTATCATTTTATTTTGGTTAGGGTGGTTAGAGAGACACCGACTTCTTATTTTTTCCCTGAAATTTAAGTACTACTACATTGAAATTTCAAATTTTCACCAAATAGATTTTTTTTTAATAAACCTAGTTGTTTAGAAGATACCTTCAATTTGCTACAGATTTTGATATTCTTACATATTTTTGAAATAATATAGATAACTTATTCAAATTTTTATGTCAAGTTGCCTAACTCTGATTTTTTTGAATTTTTTTCCACTTAAGGGCTTGTTTTTTCCATGATGATCTTGCACATACTCCTTTTGTGTATTTTACATTAAAGAAGAGGTTTGTGCAATCAAACAAAGAGTGAGCTATTGTTGTCAATATTGGTGACATCAAGATATCCCTAGAAAATATTTTAGCTTCGAAAATTTTGGTTAACATGTTATATATTTAGTTGATAATCACAAGATCTTGGCTTGAATGAGAAAAAAAAAAATTAATATTGTAAAATAGGTGATTGGTTCCCTCAATGCAATTAAAATTCGAGGCTATCTTACTGGTTGGCTAGACTTGTAAAGTATGAAGAAAAAGATGAAAAATCATCCCAATAAATGTTAGATATGTTGGGATCATCAAAGAACATGTCAAAAAGGTTCTCACTAGAAATATAGTTCCTTGAAATGCCTTGATTTCTGGTGTTGAGGAAGGAGAGGTGCTTGAGGTTTCAAATGAGTGGTGATGCTCTCCTTTCATATTTTAGTGGATGATTGGTTGTAGGGAAGGTGTTGGAGATAACTATATATCCAAAAGCTACATGTAATTGTGTGTTGTCATGAATTTGAAGAATTCAATGTATTAGTAATAGTGTTGGCTATAGGAATCTTAGAGGTGTCCAAGTCATATGTTAAGTGTTAATAAGAGTTGTTGTGGATCATATAGTCATTAGTGCATTGTCAATTAGTTTTAGTTAGGGATCAAGCTAGATTCCAAGATTATAAGAATTCATTTTTAGTTTGTAATAGATCTATAAATGTACTTTATATTTTCATAACTAAAATTAGTGAACAATAGTTATTAATATCTTTGTTTTTCTTTGTATATTGTATTTTATTATATTTTTCTTGTTATTTCTTAGTTTTATCATTGGTGTTCTGAAGCATTTTTTCCTTGATCATCTTTGATTTTTGGCTTGTATATGTTTTCGGCTTCGGATGTGTTCGCGATTGAGTAAAGTTATCAGAAGGGTGCACAATGTGCCACATAGTGGTTGCGCGGCTTTTGTTTTTCACGTTCCTTTCAGGAGAGAGTCGGGACACATGTCAACTCATTAGGGATTTTCTCAAGGAGCAATATTCATGAGTTTGAATTTTTTTGCCTATTTGACATGTCATCTCTTCGCAAAAATAATTTTCCACTTTTATAAAGCGATCTATTTTGGGAGTTTGTCAAAGCTTGCTGGCCTTTTTTGGTTTTTGGGATGGAAACTTTTAGTTGGTGCCACTACGTTATGTGACTAGTCAACTGGGATTTTTCCAAGCTATTTTCTAAGATTTGATCATTTTCAGATTAACTATCTTTGCTAAAATATCTAAAAAATACATTAATACATCAATTGAGTATTGATGAGCAAATATTGGTGTGACCTAACTAAAGATCTATGATCAAATTATGTGTTATCAAATGCCAACACCTGGCAGTAATTACTTCCATGTTGTGGTAGTGTTTTCTTCTTTATACATCTATAAATGAGAGGCGGTGACAGAAGGAAAGGGTTGGTTCCAATTTTCTGTTTCCCTTGCTAAGGAAAAGTTTCTTTAGTTTTCCTAGGTTTTAAGAACTATTTTTAGAAGTAGAGTTGCAAAACTAATTTTCTCTAGAATGTTATATCATTTATGCTGAAACTATTATTGGATTGGCATCCGACCTCTATTTTAAAGGTCATTTCATATTTAAACACAAATTATTGGGAATAAATATTTGATACTGTGCATGTACGACCTTTTTTTCAAGTTTTCCTTCTTTATGATTTCATTCTAAATAAAACACTGTGTTAATCAAGCTGAATTCAAGTAGTTTAAGTTGTTGATTTCCATGTTGTAGGTTGATATTGTAGAATAATAACTTGTGAAAACTAGATTATGTCAATGGACTTCTCTATTTTTTGAATGGTTGTTGTTTTGTTATATTGTGTTGTATTAGGAGAGAGATTTTATGCAATTTTTGAATGCTTTTTTGGTAACCTTGGAAATATTTATGTTTGATTAAACCTTAATGAACACTTCCTGTGGAAAGATTTGAAAGTTTGCACTATACTTGTTGTTAGCCTTGGTTGTTCATTCTCTTTCCAACAGTGAAGGGTTGTGGCATTCTGTGTCTAATTATATCACTCATAGGAAAGATTGGGTTTGAAATGTTGTAAAAGCTTTGGCACATCACCATTTTTATATTTTATGTTCACATTTCCTTCCACCCTTTTATCCAAAACCCAAAGAAGAGTCGACTTTCTATTAAAATCCTAGAGGTATTCAGTGAGGTGTAAATTAGTCCCCCATTTACTAAATTTCCCATAAGACTGTTAGAGAGGTGGAAGCTTTGATGTGCACAGTAGAAAATTGGACCCTCTTGAGAAAGGAGACAATTTCACATGTAATTAGACCCACTTTTGAGTTCCCTCACATCATTTATCATTCAAAAAAATATTTATAGGGCCCTAAGACCCCTTATTTTTTTATCTAGAGACTCATTTTACCTAACCACATAAAACCTAACAAACAACATTTAATTATCTCATACCCCGAAAACCCACCTTCAAAAATCAATAGTGGGACCCATTCGCCACCTTGGGTGAATGAGTCCCCTCTAGTGGGACCCATTTTCCAAGGGTGGAAAATGAGTCCCCTTTGAGGGAAAATTCAATTTTGAGCAGGAATTTGATTAATTTAACTTGAATTTCCAGTGAATGTCGGCCTCTTAGGTCCAAATAACGGGAAAATAAGGTGTTTTTTCTTATAAATACTAATCTTAAGTTATTTTACAAGTATTTTAATCATTTTTAAAAAGAAATTTCTAAGTCAAGTCTTCTACCACAAGTCTCAATAGCAAAAGTTGAAGTTATAGGGTAGCAAACTAGGGTTTTTGCAGGTCTTGAAGCTCACTATTTTGTCAAGATTCAACATTGAAAAGGGTTGATCATGGATGCCTATGGTGAATCATGAAGAAATCTAGTGTGAGGAAGTGCAACTAGCCACCAAATCACACCTCAGGACTTGGCTTCATATTGATTTCATCTTCCATTTTCACTCTATCTTCAGATTAAGGTTTGCATTTTTTTTGTTTGTCATTTGCATGTCATTACTTCTATTTTTCATATGTTGTAAGTCTTATATGGTTGAGATATTGCATCATACAAATCATTCTTGCATTGCTTATTCTAGAACAATAGAATAGGGTTTTTGTGATATTTTAGATCTTATTAGTCTTTAACACATCTAAGACTGGGGTTTTATGTAGATTTTATCCATTCAAGGTTTAATTACCCAACTAGGAGTTTGACCAATACAAACCCCCCATTAGAAAAACAATTTTAAGTTGTTTTGTATGAATTTTCTAAGATCCTAAGTGATGTTTCCATTAGAATTATTGTGTAGGTGTTAAGGTGTTGAACATAAATTTGAAGTTGCAAAAATTCCAAAGTGGACTGATTCACCATGCATGGTGAATGAGTCCCTCCTGAGGTAAAAATTTGAGTCAGATGTAGATCTTGGTTCATGATTCATAGAAAACAACTTTTGTGCAAAAAAACCCAAAACTGGGACTGATTCGCCCAAGGTGGCCAAGGAGTCCCACTCAGCTCAAATTTAGATTTCATCAGTTTTGCAATTTTTTCCCAGTATTCTCCTATTTTCCAAGTGCACTCATTCTAAAAATAGCCTTTGGTTTAGTTTAATTTGCATTTTTGTACATTCTTTAAGATTTTTGCAAAGAACATTGTGTTTTCAAACATAGGATAGATCTTAGTTTTGCATTCATAATCATTTATATAAATCATTTAATTACATTTAGTTTAATTCAATTAGATTAGATAACATCATACATAACATAATTTGAATGAACCCTTTAGCATTTTTGGTGTAAACTCTCTCCTTTTAGGTGAAAAGCCCTAGAAGAGTTAGAGAGTACATTGGAGCCAAAAATATATAGTTTGTTTTGGTGAACTTGCATTTTGGACATATTAGATTTCTAATTTCACTTGAATTTTTCATATTAGACTTCATTTCCAACAAAATTCCATTAGGGTATTGTTGTGTTTTTTCATTTTTCAAAGCATTTCATTAGTGAAAGCATCATTTAGAGATCATTATTGCATCTTGTTTCATTGAATCAATCCAAAATCCTGCATTTGCATTCTGTATTTACATTGTATAGAGCTGAAAATATCCAAAAAAGACAAAAAAAAAATAGAAAAGTCTTTAAAAAATTCATCTCCTGGGACTCATTTGCAACCTAGGGTGAATCGGTCCCACTACAGTTTTTGCAACAACATTTCTAGATTTCAGTTTCCTACATTGCATCTTTTTGTTTTCTATAATTACCTTTTTGTTAGAGTTCAGTTGTTTCTATTTTCTTAGCATTAATTTTACTTATTTTCATGGCATTCATGGATAGTTTTAGATCTTTGAAAAATTCATTTTCCATGTTCATTCCTAGTTCTTTTAGATGGCATTCCTCATCGTACATAAAATTGAAACATCAAACCATCCCTTCAAACAAATGATTCAACTTAGAAACATCTCATCCAAGCCTCTTAGTAGTGATGATGTAGAGAAGCTAGATGAAGTTCTTCAAGACTTCTCTCACTAACTTCATCCTCTAATGCAACTTGCAATGAGAAACCTAAACCCCTTAATGATAAAGTCCCCCTCAAACCTTTTGCTTCTGATGACTTTGATTTGTTACATGAATCCCTCCAAGACCTCATCTCGTATAAGCCATCCACTAAGGTTTGTTTTGAAAGCCTTATAATAGCAAACATTAACACCTCTAATGCTTCTCTCAAACACATTAAACCAATTGACAATAATGTATCCCCCAAACATTTTAGTCGTGATGATTTGCACTTGATAGATGAGTCTCTCTAGGACCTCATCTCACCCACATCATCCTCTTTGGTTTGTTTTGAGACATCTAAAACTAAGGACGTTAATGTAATCCAACCTCAATTTATCCTGTACCCACCCTCACATAAACTTCACCCCTCTAACCAACCTTGGTACACCCTCTACCCCCTAACACCAATGTGTCACAACAATCTAGTAATGATACTATTGCTCATACATATAACACCTGAAACAACCCACAATCACCACAACCAATCCCACCCT
>VDFB02322290.1:0-87348 GCA_007258455.2 Sequoia sempervirens | reverse complement strand
TAAATTACTTTATTGAAAATAGAAATCCTGATCAATATACTGGTACCCTAGTGTCTGACCTATTATACTTACTCTTCCATGTGCTTTTAATAGTGAAAAGATGTACAACAAACAACCTGTGTAAAGGATGCACAATAAAAATTAAGATATACAAAGATGTCTGACAAGTACCTAGTGCAAAAAACGAAAGATAAAGACGTCTAACAAACCACCTTATTTTGAACACTCTGTCCGTAAGTCAATGAAGACCAGAACACATCAATGGCTCGTTATAACAATCCAACGAATTTTGGGCTCAACACTGGACTTTGACGAGCACGTTGAGAAATTACCTTTCTGCATGTGTGGATGATATTTAATTTTGCTTTTAGATCGTCTGCTGACATAAGCGCGTACGTTTGTATTACGCAGTGCATGATACAGGTGGGATTGTGATTGTGCATGATACAGGTGGGTTAACTCCGTACTCCACGTACTCATTCTGAAACCAAGCAAATAATGGTAACAAGTCTCAGGCTTCTATCCAATCTGTAATACTAATTCTCTATATAATACTTGTTCCACTAAAGCACATTTTATCATTGAGATTTCTCTGCAACATGATTGTTTAGCTTGCTACCCTCATTCACTTCTCAATAAGAATTCTTAGGACAGTCATCCAGATATTCATTTATGGCTCCCCATGCTGTTATTATCCCATATCCAGTTCAGGGACACATAAATCCCCTGATAAGACTCTCTGAGAAGCTAGCTTCTCAAGGCTTTATTATAACCTTCGTCAATACAGACTTCAATCACTCCAGAATGATGAAAGCCCGAAATGCTCACCATGGACGTTTAGAGAACCCATGTTTTAACATTCGTTTTGTTCAAGTTTCAGATGGCTTGCCATTTGATTTCAAGCGAACAGCCATGTCAGTGGAAGCCTTCAATGCGCTCATGGCCACCTTGAGAGCTTCTGCAGAAGATCTTCTTGACAAACTCCTAACACAGAGCTGTGAACATCCAGTTTCCTGTGTTATTGGCAGCTCATTTCTTCCATGGACTCCTCACCTTGCTAAGAAATTTGAGCTTCCATATGTAGCCTTCTGGTCACAGGCAGTGAGCGTTAATGTCATCTACGCACATTTGTCAATGATCATTGATAATGGAGACTTTCCCCCCAAGAAGCAAGGTGAACTTTTCTCTTCTATGTCAATTTATTTCTTTGCTTGGCTTATTTCGAAGACATACTAAATAGGGATAAAGAACTTGCTATTTCTAAGACATTTTCCCGGTAAAAGAGAACTCATTTTTGAAAAATATTTTCCTGTAAGAGGGAACTCATTTTTTTGAAAAATATAATGTTAAAGAATAAGACAACATTTGACATGAAATTTTTAATTTCAATTCTACTGTTTATTCTGACAATCTTCGTTATATATCTTGAAAAATCAGAAGGCTGTATATGAAAACTAATTTGACAAAAAAAAAACAATTCAAACTTTTGCTGAAAAATAAGCTCAGATGTGACTGATATTTATATCTTCTTTAGTAGCGCGTTACACTGTCTAATCCCCTGATGGGTATAGTGTAAATTTTAGAAGTTGAGGATGTGAGAGAGCTGTCTAATTCCATTATGGGTATAGTGTGTAATTTTTAAATACACTGTCTTTAATAGTGTATAATTTTTACATATATATAATGTCTTTTATTTTCTTTTTTAACTCACATAAGATTCTTTTCCACAATCTTTATATCTACAATGACTTTTATTTTCTGTTATGACTCCATAAGATTCTTTTCCACAATCCTTATATCTACCCAGCCATGAAACTGTTTTGATCTCACCTATACTAGTTATATGGTATGCAGTTAAAAGCTTTGTGAATACCTGTGATATGACTCTGGTCTTTTGTAAAGTATAGAAAGTTGATGGAACTGTATAATTATGTAATGGTCCCCTTTTTTTTCTAATGGTTTTAGTTGTTGTTTTAAGGGTGTCTTGTTTCTACTATTCTCTAATAGTATAAACTTAGGGGATCAATTGCAGAGAAAATGTAGTACTTGCCCAGCATACAAAATATCTCTGCTGAACCCATCTTCAAGTTCAATTGTACTAATTGCATGATTGCATTAACAGGCATAATAGATTACATTCCAGGTGTTCCTCCAATGCACCCGGAAGATCTCCCATCAGATATTCAATCAGGAGATCCATCAAGTCCTGTACATCAGCTTATTGTGCAACAGCTCCCTGCACTGGAAGAAGCCGTCTGGATTATCAGTAACACAGTCTATGAACTAGAAAGCCAAGCAAGCGATGCCATTAAAGAAAAATCACCTCCTTTTCGCTCAATTGGTCCCTTACTACCCTCAATTTACCTTGAAGGCGAAGGCAAACAACAGGATTTCTCCATAGTAAGTTCCAGATCATTAAGCCTGTGGGCAGAATCTAATTGCTTACCATGGTTGGATTCGAAACCCAAATGTTCTGTTTTGTATGTTTCGTTTGGAAGCTTAGCTGAGATCTCCAAAGTTCAAGTGCAAGAGATAGCAAGAGGACTGATGGAAAGCGACCAGGTATTTTCCTGCCTGTATAAAGTACATAGATAATATTCACAAAATATGTCTCTTAATTTTGAGCTTCTGTTTCCTTAGAAAAAGCTAGCAATAACCTCTCAGTGATATTGTATGGTTGAATACATACATTTTTTTATCACCCTCTTTATTTTTAAATTCAACTGCTTCCATTATTAATATTTTGGCTACTTGTTTAACAGCCATTTCTATGGGTAGTCCGTCCAGGCTTGGTGAGCTCAGAGGCAACAACAACAACAACGACAGACTATAATGAGATTCTTCCTGAGGGATTTTTGGAGAAAACAAAAGATAGAGGACTTTTGGTTCCATGGTCTCCGCAGCTTCTTGTTTTAGCCCATCCTTCTATTGGAGGCTTCTTCACTCATGGGGGGTGGAATTCTACAGTGGAGAGCCTAAGTCTGGGTGTTCCAATGTTGGTTTTCCCACAGGCAATTGAGCAGTGCACAAATAGAATGTTGGTTGTAAAGCAGTGGAAAGTTGGGTTAAGGTTAGATGCTTCCAGAGACGACGGAATAATTGAGGGAGCTGAGATTGCCAGGTGTGTGAGAACTTTACTAAAAGATGAAGAGATGAGGAAGAAGAGCAGTGAAGTGAGAGAGACAATACTGAAAGCGGTAGGTGAAGGAGGATCATCTTGGAAAAATATGAAAGATTTTGTGAACTTGTTGATGTCACTGCCAGTAAAGAAGATGGATGTGTCTCTTGAAAATGGCTTGAAAGCAATGGGTGGAGGATCATTTTAAGAAAAATATGAAAAAATTTGTGGTCTGTTTGATGTCAGTGATTTTGTAGATTATTTGATGTGTGATTTTGTGGATTAGTTGATGTGTGATTTTATGGACTATTTGGTGTCAGTGTCAGTGTCAGTGTTAGTATCAGTAAAGAAAATAATGGATTTGTCTTTTGAAAATGGTTTCAAGACAACAAATGTTTTATCTGTTCGGAGGATCATTTTAAGAAAAATATGAAAAAATTTGTGGTCTGTTTGATGTCAGTGATTTTGTGGACTATTTGATGTGTGATTTTGTGGACTAGTTGAAGTGTGATTTTATGGACTATTTGGTGTCAGTATCAGAAAAGAAAATAATGGATTTGTCTTTTCAAAATGGTTTCAAGACAACAAATGTTTTATCTGTTTGATAACTTGAATGATAAGTTTAAGGTGTTGTCATTTTTTATTATTTATCTTGTTATTTTTGTTTTTTAGTGTTTATTTTGTTATGTCTTAATTATATTTATTAATAGTCAAACATTAAATAGTAATTTGACATATCATCTATATTAAAATGTTGTGAATACTTGTTATATTTTTACCAATAAAAATTTGTCTTTTATCATTGAATAGAGTGTGGTCTAAGAATAGTCCTTTCTTTTTGGTGGATCATACTTTTGGTTTTACAATTCAATATATTTATAAAGATGATTTTTGCTGATGACATTATATTACCACATGCTAGTTTCTATGAGTATGTTTTTGATTAAATAAATTCTTTTGTCTAGAGGTATTAACTAGAATAGGATTTTGAAAGGACCCCAAAATCTTGAACAAGAATTTATAGTATCTATAAGTATGTTGGCTACATTTTTTTATCAAAATAATTACTAGTACTAGTACTTAGAAATGCTACCAAACGGTCAATAGATATAGATATGGTGAGATACTCCACATTTATACTTTTTCAAAAGGTCTTAAATATTTGTGCATCAATTATTTGATATCACTATTAAGTGTTGTTTATCAAAAATAAACAACTTTGAAAATAGTTCAATGTACTTCACTATAATCCATAACCAACCTATTGACAGATAATATTTATATGATATATTCAACTAAGAGGTTGTTCACGATATCAATAAATGATTTGCAATAGAAATTTGTATTATATGTATAACAAACTACTATGTGTGGATAAAAATGAGACTAATAAAGTAGGATTGGATTAATCAATTACATCTCATTGTTAATAAAGTTACAATACCATGTTAATTAAGTTGCAATACCATGTTCATGCATCAATTCTGATTTTAAAAATTTTATGTATACAATTATGTATATCAAATTCAACCCACCATCCATAGTAGTATGCTTCATTTGTATAAGTAAAAAGTGTTAATTCTTGACATAATAAATATGAATCTACAAAGGCTTGTAATTTTTCACTTTGGGTAGTTGAAACAAATAACATCCTACATAGTTATGAAAAATTGTCTAGAATTAGACTATTCTACAATTTGCACAATTATATAAAAAAGGTAGCTGAAACAAATAATATCCTGCATAGTCAGAAAAATTGTCTAGAATTAGGTTATTGTACAATTTGCAGAATTATCTTAAAAAGGTAGTTGAACTGAACTTTAATATAAAGTTTTACATAAAGTCACTTACCTTGTAGTGCCCCTAATTCCACCGTGGATGTGTAGGTAATTTAGATTTGGAGCTTGGAGATGAATGTAAAATAATAGGGATAGTTAAAGGTATGTGCTAATGATGTTAAGCAGTTGATGTTGTATATTATGAATTTATGGACTATGTGTGAAGGTTAGGATAGGACTTATTATATATGTTTAAGGATAGGTTTATCATAATGTGTGTGTTTTCTTATATGTATATATGTATGCACGATCGTTTTCTGTGTTGTAGGTTGCAGGTACTAGGCATCGACTCCACCTGAATTGGCAAGTCTGAGCGCGCCTTAAACCTAATGGAACAGTTGATCAGAGATAGCACTTGGTCCCCTAACCTAGCCATCATCCTCGAGAGGATGAGTATCCAATTGATACCTTGTTAGTATTGTTAGTGGTCAGTCAGTGTTGTTGGAAGTTTTTCTTTTGACCTTGGTTAGTGGTTAGGTAATTGACTTGGCATTTGGTTTATTTAATTTAAAATTGTTTCACAAATGCTTTTGGTTGTTTGATGCATTAAAATAAATTATTAAGTAAAAAGGTACCTTGATAAATAAATATAAATACATTTGAAAATAATCATAGTTTATATTAAAATAAATTTGTAATGTAATATTAAAATAAAATAAAATAAATAAATAATAATATAATGGAAAGGTTATAAAGTTGGATTGTAAAATTAATTATAATATGCAAATAATTTGGGGGTAAATGATTTTACTTGTTTGCGTGAAATCAGGTGTTTATTCTATTACTTCGTGAATATTTCATAGTTACTAAAATTAAGATTTTAAATGAATAATTTTTAATTTCTTTTACTATTAACTTAATAAATTATAAAGTAACTGTAATTCATTTGAGAGTTGGTTGGTTTTCCCGTAAATTTTTGGGGCTCCGAAACATTTATGTGGTGAGAGAAAATTGCCTGTAAAAATATTATTCGATGGTGGATTTTGGGAGAGAATAGTCTGAAAATTTTCATTCTATTGTTGATTTTTGCTTTGAGTTGAGGGGGTATCGGGTCTAGTTGGTGTCGTTGTTCCTATTAAATGCTTCTTGTCTTTGTAGCATAGGAGATAACAATAGCTATGATTCATCTTAGCCTATAGTGCATAAATTGCCACCATGAAATTTCCATCACTGACTATTCGCAGTACATGTGGTTCTTATTCTATCCCCATGATAACCAAACAAGACAACGATTGGTTGATGGCATCTCTATATTTAAATTGATGCTTATATATGTAAAATCGAAGCAATATAGTTTGAGGGGCTCAATTTTAGACATTCTCAGTGCTTAGTGACATCACACGAAGTGCATAGTTGTTTCTTACTCGTTGTCCACAACTTTTCAATGGTTGTAGTTCGGAGTCAAGTGCCATTACAATCATTATGGGAATGAGTATCTCATAATACATAGGGTTAAGACGAATTTATCCATGTGGTGTGTTCACTCTTTATAATGCCTCTCTACGATCATCACGGGGTAAGTTTAGTACTCCTTGAATCACGTCCCATTATTTACTGTTGGCTTGCCTTATACGGTATCTCATAGCTATTCTCTAATCTCAATATCTTGTTGCTTAATAGTATATTATGTGTTGTTTCCAAAATGGCATTGATTACGTCTGATTGTCTTCGTAGTGTTTCTATTTAGCCTTCTTTCTTTTCAAATTAGAAAGCAGAGATGATTTGTATATAACCCACTTGGAGTCGCTCTAAGTTAGTAACTTAACCGTTAAGACTTCTATTGGTCACTTTTGAATGGTGAATATGTTTTTACAAGCGTTTCAACTATTAATGATGCCATGCGTCCTCACAACATTATGCTTGAAATGTGGTCTCACTTTGTAACCGATTTTCTTTTATCATGCTATCATTTGGAGTTTTCCCTTGGAAAAAGCCAAACTCCTTGTGTTCATTAGTAGTAACATTATTAATAGTTTTTATTATGTTATTCTCCTTTAATCCCTTTCTCACTTTTCTCTCTCTTAGAATTAGGTGTTGTACACCTTGCACAATGCTTGTAATGTTTTATTTGTGTGTGGTGCACCTAGGGGTTCCTAGATGGACGTGCATCACAAGGAGTTATAATGTTGGGGCAACTTTGTTGTATGTATCATTGGGACATAATTGTAAAATGTAATTATTTAATATTGGGGAATAATAAAATATAATAAAGTACCCAATATTAAATGTGGGGTCACATGATTGTAAGTTCATGGTTTTGGGCACATGGTTTATGTAATACCACTTGGTGGTTTTGTGGGAGCTTTTTTTCTATAAAAGCAACCACAAGGGTAGTTGTTAAGGGTTGGACAGTTTGCTGCAGGTTAGCAGTTTGAGCTTGTGCATGTGTGAGGGTTTGAATCATGGCATGTGATGTGTGGATTCATGCTTCACATGGAATGCATGGATAGCTTGTGCTTCAGAAGTATTCATGGAGTCTCTACAAATGTATTGTAATGGGTTTTCATTGCTGAATAATACATGGAGTGTGGATGCTTTTGGAGGCTGGATTTTTCCCTCTTGAGGGTTTTCCTAGGCTATATCTTGTGTCATCTTTGATGGGTATGTTGTCTATTCTCTTGCATGTGGATTCTGAATACTTAGATGCATAGATTTCTTTATGGGTTATGTGGAAATTGTCATTCTATGGATGCAAAGTTTCCTAAAAAGTGGTATCAGAGCTTTGGTTGTGGTGGTATAACCCTTGGATGAGTAAAATCTTGTTTAAGTTTGAATCTATGTATTGCATGAGAGAATGAAAGACAATGGCAAGATATGAGGGTTTTGCAGGTTGTTTATTGCAGATCTGAAGGTTTTGGGTTTACTGATTTGATGGGTAGTTTTCAAATTTGGGGTGTGAAAACTTTTGGCAAAATAGGGTTTCTTGGTTATGTATTCAAATGAGGGTTTTTGGGGATGAGCTTTCACAGATGATCTCCTGGTCCAAAATAGACCTCATGGTTGGATTCAGGTTGGCTGAGAGAGAAATTTTGACATATAATTTTCCCTATTTTGATTACTGAAAAAAAAAAGCATTTTTTTGTAGAAAGCCCTTGTTCAGCCGTACAGACATCGACGGTATAGTCATCCAAAAATTAAAAATCCAAAAAATTCCCACGCTTTTAAAATTGGTGACTCTTACAAAAATTTATAAAATAAATAAATAAATAAATAAAATAAATTTATAAAAATAAAAAATAATTAAAAAAATTTATGTGGGGGGAAGGGGGGGTCCGCAGACCGGCCCACCCCACTCCCGTACCTCCACCTCTGCAGCGGCTGACAGTACAGTCGGTACCATCGGCAGAGTCCGGCGGGGCCGGCAGGCTACCGCCAGCAGGCCTTGCTAGGCAGGCTCCGCCCACCCCCTTATGGGGTTAAAGTTTTTAAACTAAATTTGAAAATTTTCAAAAATCCGCCATGAAATAAATTCCGTCGATGCAATATTTTTTTTCCCCATCGGACTTCAAAATTTTTATAAGGCAGAATGAAAGATCTGGTCGGGTCTGGTGTGGGAGGGAGGAGGAAATTTTTTTTTAAATGAGAAAAATTAAACCAGTTTTAATGTGGGTTTGAAATCCGCCGCCTGAGCGCCACCGGGCAGCCACCATTGAGCCACCAGCAGGTCTTTTATAGCTATTTTTTTTAAAACGAGCATAACTTTCATCCAAGTTGTCCATTTTTCAACTTCTTGGACTCGTTGGAAAGCTGACTCAGAGATCTACGCTGTGGTGATAGATATTTTTCCAGATTATGTAGTTTTGACTATGTTTTTCTTGTTCAAAGTCAGATGTTTATTTTGAGTTTTGAGAGGTGATATCGGGTGCATACCGAGTCGGATTTTGGACTTCGAATAGTCAACGGAAAGCTTGTTCAAAACACTTTATAGTGGATTAGGTTTGGAGATATTTTGGCATGGTTTATTTGATGTTTTCTTTATTTGAGCTGTTTATGAGTTTCTTTGACTTTGGTGATACTGTGAGTTTATGGATGATCGGATCTTGGAGATTTGATGTTGGATTCATTGTATGCTCAGTTGTACATGTCAGATTATTCTCTTTTTGACATGGTTATCAGTACATGGTTGGATTTGTATGTTGCATTGTTGTATCTACAAGTTGTGCAATGTTGTAGGCGGTCTATACTTACTTGTTGCATTTATGACTTGGATATGGGTTGTCTTTTCCTATTGATATTTCAGTGTTGATGCATGTTCAGTTTTGGTGGCTTGGTTTAGTCACTTGGTTTGTTGGTTTTGTTGTCATGTTAAGGAGATGAGATGGTATTACTAGGTACAGTCATGATATGAGATATATGCAGTTGACTATGATTATGCAGATATGTGGACACGGTTGGGTTGAGTTGTTGGTACATTTGGTGGTGATCATGGTGTCATGGATGTTTCTTGTGCTTTAGAGACTTTGGCATGTCATGATGGTTTATGCAGGTGCATTTATTGGTGGTATTGGATTGGTTCTTGATTATGGTTGTGGCGGTGTATCTTCTTGGGTTTAGGAGATTGGTATCATGATGTCATGGATAGCTTGGTTACATGGTTCAGTGGGAGCTTGTGACAGTGATGGTTTGGCGGTGATGGATATGATGGTTTGGTGGTGTATCTTCTTGCTTTAGAGGATGGTTATCATGTTTTCATTGAGAGCTTGGATTCACAGGTTTTGTGTGAGCTTATGACAGTGATGTGGTGTTGATTGTGTGCATCATGGTGCCATGGGATTGATCGGTATCACGGTTCAGTGGGAGCATTTGGCAATAATGTGGATCCATTGTTGATTATGGATGGTTGTCTTCAGCAGGTGATCTTTGGTGTCATGGAGGAGCTCTTAGATTCTGTGTGCTACAGTGAGAGTTCTTTGACATCAGGTGTTGGAGATGTTGAGGTATTGTTTATGACTTGTTGGTTTTGACAGGTGATCCTTGGTTGTAGGATGGTTTTGTTATTATGTCATGGTATACTCTTGATTACTAGTTTAGAGTTGTGGCATGGTACATGTTATGATGATTTGAGCATGTGATCTTCTTTTGAGAGGATGTGAGATCATGATGTCATGTTTATGCTCCTGATTCTGCAGTTGGAGCTATGATTTTGATCTTGGTTGGTTCTCTTTGTATTTGAGTACATTGATCATTTGCTTGGAGTTTAGCATGGATTGATTAGTTGCAGGTGCTCATGGATACTTGGAGACATAGGTGAGGCTTGGTGTTCTCTTGTGATTAGAGACATTTGCTTGAGATGGTTACTCTTGATGAGGTTTCAGCAGGAAGTCCGAGGGAGCCTACACCTTGGTTGGACGTGAGTTCAACATGGACCAATGAGGAGAGTGTTCTTGGTTGAGTCATGATGACTTGGATATCCTGGAGGAGCATTCTCATTCCCCACTCTTGGTCTACTCGGTGGTTCACTTGAGAGGTATTGCCCATTTTCTTTCAGGTGCATTATGTTTATGGTTTTGTCTTCTCATGGATATGGATCTTGAGCCATGGATATTTGGTTTCTGGAGGGTTCATTTGAGGAGTGTTGGCATGTTTATCTCCTTATGCATTGTGATTACATTCAGTGATGTTGAGTTTAGGAGATGGTTTATTGGGCTGATTTCCTTGGTTTGGGAATGGTTACAGTGAGTTTGATCTTCTTGTTTTTGAGATGCTTACATCCATGATTAGTTACATGATTCATATGTTATGTTTGATCTTGGTGATTAGACGGTTGGATGTTGTTATGGATTTTGTTATGGGGTGTTATGGAGGAGATCATACTTGACACAGTTGGCATTTAGAGGTGTGTGTAGGAGGACATGCTACAGGGTTTGGTTTGCAGGTTTTGCTTATCATTGTGGATGTTCCTTGGTACTACATGTTTACTTCTATGAGATGTTGGTAGTAGACTTGGTATGCCTTTGTGATGGTGCCTTTTTTGGGATGTTAACGAAGCGACGCGTTGAATGCACTCATTCCAGGTTTGCATTCATCTTGACATTGCCCATGCAGTGGGAGCTCCTGGATGTGTATGTCACTTTTGACAGGTTTGCACATGGAGTTTGTTATTGTGGTTTATGGGTGGATATGTTGTTGGCATAAGTTTACTATGTTATGTATACCTTGGAGGTATGGATAGTTGGATGTGTTGGCACTTGCTGTGGGTGTCATTTCAGCTATGGTGATTTATTCTTGACAGCTACTGGTGCATATTGGATTCAGTGTTTGTGTTTTGAGATATCAGGTTGAGGCAGGTTTATGCTTCTTTGTGACAGTTAGTGTGACATCTCTTTGGATGTGTTCTTATCTTAGTGCATTGGCATGGTGGAGGATGGGAGCATTCATGGATGAGATGGTGGTCACCTTGGTTCTTGTTATAGGTATCTTGATGGAGCACATGGAGCACTTGGATTCCAGGATGGTACATGTTGCCTATGGAGTTTATTTGTTACCCCCTTATGCAATGTATACAACAAGTGGGAGATTGTTAGAATTAGGTGTTGTACACCACATTGCATAATGTTTGTAATATTTTATTTATTTATTATGTGTGTGGTGCACCTAGGGGTTTTCTAGGTGAACGTGCATCACAAGGAGTTATAATGTTGGGGCCACTTTGTTGTATGTATCATTGGGACATAATTGTAAAATGTAATTATTTAATATTGGGGAATAAAATATAATAAAGTACCCAATATTAAATGTGGGGTCACATGATTGTAAGTTCATGGTTTTGGGCACATGGTTTATGTAATACCACTTGGTGGTTTTATGGGAGCTTGTTTCTATAAAAGCAACCACAAGGGTAGTTGTTAAGGGTTGGATAGTTTGTTGCAGGTTAGCAAGTTGAGCTTGTGCATGTGTGAGGGTTTGAAGCATGGCATGGGATGTGTGGATTCATGCTTGGTCACATGGAATGCATGGATAGCTTGTGCTTCAGAAGTGTTCATGGAGTCTCTACAGATGTATTGTAATGGGTTTTCATTGCTAAATAATACATGGAGTGTGGATGCTTTTGGAGGCTGGGTTTTTCCCTCTTGAGGGTTTTCCCAGGGTATATCTTGTGTCATCTTTGATGGGTATGTTGTCTATTCTCTTGCATGTGATTCTAAACACTTAGATGCATAGATTTCTTTATGGGTTATGTGGAAATTGTCATTCTATGGATGCAAAGTTTCCTAACATTATCAACTCAGATTTACTATTTTGGAAGATACCATTGTCAATTCTATCTTCTTGACCTCGTCTTTAATTCATTTTCTCCTATGGTTTTGTTCGACTGGTATTAAGAATGCACAATCGAGTTGTTTCGGTTACACTTTCCTTACAAAACATGTTACTTGCATTCCTTGTCTCATGTGAATGTTTTCTGATCATAAAATACAAATCTTGCAACGATTCCTCTCTTCTGCATGTCGTGAGATCCCGAAGAGGTAGCATTATCAATTCTTAATTTGTGAAGGGAAGTTCGATTAGAAATAGTTTCAAATGCTTTCAAGCTTTGGATAAATTTCAATGGCAACTGAAGTCAACAATGCCAATGAGAACCGATTCCAACATCTTCGCTTCTAATGGCAACTCAAAGCACATTGCCTTGAGCTGCAGGGCAAAGAATACAACATTTTTAGATTGCAAGAAAGCTGACCCCAATCCTAAAAAGTGTTTGGATAAAGGTCGGGATGTCACCAAATGCGTGTTCAGCCTATGAGTCTCTTTAAGAATCATGTTTTTTTTTTTAAATTACTTGGGTTAGTGCAAATATGATTATAGATCATGTGTTTCCTTTCTAGTTTGAACCTAGATAGAAATTTTACATTAACTAAAAGATAAGTTCCATTTATGAATTCCTTCATTCTTATTTGATGTAAATCCATTTGGAAATTGTGCCCTTTCCCTTGTTTTCTTCAATGTTGCTTATGCTGATTTGAGGCTCTTGCGGTGCTTTGCAACAATGATAGTAACATTTTGAATATCATTCTTGTTGGAAGAAATCGATATTGACATTTTCCTGCGAGTTGATTCTTATCATATATATCTATTGTGATCTTGACTTTTGGTGGTTAATTTAACCCCCCTTATAATAGATCTTTTGCTAAACATAAAATTTCCCTTGCATATTGATGAGATATCATTCTACTATTGCTTTAATCTGCATTGCAATACTTTACAAAACTTAAGATTTTCGATCATCTTGAAGCTGGGTCCTTTATCTTGTTTTGGTGTTGTTACTTACAATGATTTTGATATATGTATATTTGTATTTGATTCTTTGTATGCCTTGGTTGAAAATGATTAAGCATTGAATCTCTTTGTGTTGAAGAACTATGTATGAAGATTACTTTTAATTCAAATTATCCTTATTAACCATTTATCTCATTTGGTTTAGGCTTTCTTTGTTAGCCCAATTTACATATATTTATATATTGAAAATAGATGAATAAAAATGAATATTAAATTTTACTGTATAACTTAGTATTTCAATATACATGTATTTATGTAGACTTGATTGCATTTAGAAGTGAAAGACTTAATACAGATCAAATTATAGAGGTATAATTGATGGGGGGTCACATTGCCCAAAACCCACAGAAATCACAACATATACTAACACAGAAGATGCAAGACTGAAAGAAAGTGACTCACTTTCAATTATTTTCAAAAAATGAAATTACATATTCAAAGCTTGCATGCTACAACCTCATGGGCTTGATTCATTACAACAAAATCAACTCTGAAAAGAAAATCTACTATTCGGAGCCACAATCAGCACTATTAGAGCCACCTTCTACAACTCCAAGCTCATATCCCTTTTTATTTTTCCCAATAACTGCCCTAGAATGTTCTAGAAAGTGCAAATTTCCCTTTTGTTTTGGCACCAAAAGTTCTACCATTTGATTTCTAGCCTAGGAAGAAAATTTAATGAAATTCACTTTTTAGAGGGTCAACTTTGTCGGGTCATAATTTTTTATCTAGGTTTCCAATTTGCTATTATTGCATATTGTTGGAAAGCTCTTGATGAACTCTACAACACTGGACCCACCATAGGTTGGTTAGGCCACTTTTTGAGCTATTTTGGTGCCTCTAAAGTTTTATATATGAATTTGAAGCTACATTGAAGAAATTTCTTGGGATGGAAACTTTAATTTCTCCCAAACCATGTAGGGTATTGAGGTGATTCTTTCGCAACCGGAAACGTTTTTCAGCTCTATTACTTGGGGTAAATTTTCACATCCATACGAGCCCATTTAGGCCGACTTACTAAAATAGTAATTTCCTATTTTTTGTTATTTTTGACACCTAAAAGTCTGATACCCCTTAAATGCCATGATGGGACTCAAAACAACTAACAAAAATAAAGAAAATATTTTTTTTTGGGTGATGCAAGATTTCCCTACACCGCTAGATGCTCCTGCATCAATAATTAATGTAGAATAATTGATAAGCTATTAATATCTAGATATATTTGAATAGTTTATAATAATTATTAAATGGAGGAATCTAAATAGAAATAGATGTATTTAGTTGATGAATGTATAATGATTGATGAAGTTTTGAACCTAGTGTATTCTTGTGAACTAGGAATACTAAATGAGAGAGATTAGTGATCATTTTATAAATAGAATAGTGTGTTGACCTTATTGAGTCTATTGATGTAAATCTTCTTGCATCCAAACAATGTCATGATTGTAGTAAGTATCAATTGGCTACATATGATGTCTTATATTTTAACCTTTGTGGCTTATTCAACTTCATTATTTTTATAAATATAAGTTAATATTAAGTTAGCAAAATGATTTGATTAATGATCAATTGTAATATAATAAATTAGAAGTTTAATTTAGATAGGTGTAATCACATAATAGATAAATTCCTTACTGTGTCACATGTTCTCAGTGTTTATCTTCGTGCAACTTGAGTAGGGTATTGTGAAAATGCACTTGACATTTATATTGAGTAAAAGCATAAACAAAACCAATGATGTTTGGTTTAGAGGTAAGTGTTGGGATAAGTATTCGGTGTATTTGATTATGTTAAATTATTTTAACCATTAGGGTGGGAGTTGTAGTGTGCTTGCCTAGTTTTTCATTGTGTCATTAATTCCATTTCATTACACAATTTCTATAATTAAGTGAGAGAAGTTTATCTTTGATTATCTTATTTTATTGATTTCTCCTACTAATTTAGTTAGTTTGTTGCTAATCATTGAGTTAAAATGGATGATATGAGAGTTGAAATAATGCTTTGTTTAAGGGAATATCTTCATGGTTAGGATCTTAATTGTCTTGATTATTGGATTAAGTGTTTATGTTATTGTTAATGATGGAAGTCTTCTATGCAAATTTTTTCAAGTTTTTGTGCCATTGGCAAGGGTGTTTAATATGTTGGTTTCCAGAGGCCTAGGAAGAGGTATATTTGTATGTATGGTCCTTATGATTATTAATTTTGGAAGTGGTTTGGAAATGTTATGGGTTATGTGCATTGTGTTAAATTTAAACCCTAAGGGTGTTTCTCTTCTATCCTTGTATGGATCCATGTGATTATGATGAGTGTGCAGGGTGATCCCACAAAGTTGGTTTACAATTTCTGGGAGATTTTGATTTTTGTTGAAATCGCATATTTTTAGAAATTATAATGATTTAAGCCTTAAAAATTTCCATTTAAAGCATTCCAATTGAAGAGGGTTTGATCAAACTACCTTAGATCAAACCCCCTTGGATAGAACCCCGCTAGTTTTAAACCATACCTATAACAGTGTTTCATTTACACCTATCAAAATCTTGATAAAAACCCACTTTTGATTTAATTTTTGGGGGATCAAATGAATTCATTGAAATTTTATTTTTTGTAAGTATGTAGTCTTTATTATAAGCTTCCCAAAAAGTATAATTTTAAATAAATTTAATTTTAATATTATATTTATTTTTTATTTCTTGTGCATGTAGGTTTTTCACCAAAAATCAAGCTCTTTGTTTTGCACATGTGGAAAAATAGGAGATTATCAAAAAAAAATTGAAAAATATGAGTGCACTAGATATGGAAGTCCTTGATCCAACAAAAAAAATGAATTTCGATACATACAAAAGAAGTTTTGTTATACAGTCTGCCTATGTTTGAATTGTAATTGGTTTGACTTTGAAACTTGATTAAGGAAAAAATATTCAATAAAACACTATGAAACCAATTAGAAGCACTAGATATCATATTTACAAATCTAAATTTGAAAAAAATAGAATTTTATCCTTCATGGAAAAAAAATTGTGTTATACGGTGAGCGTCACTCCTTAAAAATGGTGTTTACTGAAAAAAACTAGTTTTCGAAGGAGATAGAAAAAGAAGTGCAATTTGATTCCAAAAATTTTGAAAAAAATATATTTAGAATTTACAGACAAAATTTCACAAATCACTAGCTTGCATCATCTTCAAATTCCTCACAGTTTAGCCGCTATAGGTGCTCGAAAGTGAAGATTTAGTTGGAAAAAATTAGTTTAGTGTCTAGTTTGGCCAAAAATTGTAAACCAGTATTGTGGGATCACTTTACAAGATGGTTAGTGTCTTTCCCTATGTATGGATTCATGTTATTATGATATGTACAGAGCAAGATGGACAATGACTTGCTTTGTGTAGGGTTTACTAGTTGCAAGTAGGGGGAGTGGCTACCATTAGGGGCCAAAACCCAAAGTGGTGTCTAGGATAGCCCATTGGAGAGTCTCTTAATCCAATGATAACCTAACAGTGAACTAGGGGGATGGATAGAATTCAAATTAAACCATATAATGATTTTCCTCACTTATGGCTCAAGCACTCCTTTAGGCTTGAGATGAGATGGGAAGGTCTGGAATGGAAAGACCAACTACCTTGTCATCATGAAAGGTACGTTGGTTCTGCATGAGTTTGTATGGGGGTCAGGGATCGATAGAGGCTACCAAGAGAACCCAGGATAAGGGTCGGGGCCTAGGAAGTTCTACTAGGACAACCATATCAAGATATGTCATGACACTCCTCCCAATTGCAGTCTAGCATTCCCTAGTTGTATTTCCTCATTCTGTGTGAGTTCCTCTTGAAGTGAAGTAAATGTTGATTCGCTAGCAGTGTGGTACCAGTGTTGTGTTGGAGTTCATGTATAACCCTTGATTGTGTTAGCTTGTTGCTCCTTGACTGTCTATTTTCTATGGGACCTTGTGTTATCTCCTAACATAAGGGGTGTGTTGATGGTGTTTTCTACACAGCAACAACTTAGACAGAATACAGTATTCTATCTCTCTTGAAAGGTTATTTTCAACAATAAATTACTGAAAATCACCCCCAGGTCTCTCGGGTGTCAGGTCATGACAATGCATAAACAACTCAGATAATTATGTGAAAATGCTGGTAATCACAAAGGGACCTTACTACAAGCAAACTGTATCTTTCAACTTATCAGATTTTGCAATATGATGATCTTTGATCCTAAATCTAACCAAATAATAAAGAAATATCAAAAGATAGGGGGTGCAAGAATATGATGAAATCTAAACTATTCCTAGAATGAATAATGCAAATGGCAGATATTTGGAATGGACCAATCTCAATTAACCAATCCTTGATCAACCCACAATGCAATATCACAAGAACAGTGCAATCTTCTAAGGCATGTAGATTTTCAAATCATAGACATTCATCCACAATCGAACTCAAGCACATGTAAATATATGGTCCAGGTTGACTTCACCGGCCTACTACAATCAGATAGTTACTGGGAGTATAGACCAGAGATTGCTACAAACACTCCAAATATGAGATCATAAACACCATTCATCAAACTAAAACTAATTTAATTCTGAACACTAAACCCTAAATCTTTAATCAATTTAAAATATAGAACAATAAAACCATGCAAGACAAAATAACACAAGAGATTTCACCAGAAAAAACCACAATGTCCTCAATTGCATTAAACCATCAAAAGGCTGCAACAATTCCACTATTCTGATACAGTATTTGCTTCAAGAAATTGAATACTACTCCTACTACAAAGTACTCTAGCTCTTTTTGCTCTTGCTTATCTCTATTAATTTCTAGCTAACCCCTTACAATGAGGCAGGAATGCCTTTTATAACAAACTCTCAAAACATGTCGGCCCAGCCAAACATTTACAAAATAAAATCAATTGCCAAAACAAGTCGGCCTTAGAAAAAAAAACAAAATAAGGCACACATTAAATGCCATCCACCATCAAGGTCGGCCCTGACACAATCCCCAATGCAATCCGATCCAATGCATGCCCTATGATAATAGGGAAGCACAAATCTCAAAATGGCATTAAATGCCACTTCCCTTATCCTTGCCCTGGGCCAACGACCCTTGGACCCTCAAAAATGTCCCATCCAATTCGGTGATAGGTGGCAAAGGCAATATCCTAAGCCGACATTTAATGGAGTCTATCTCCTCCTTTAACTGTTCAACAGTCTTATCCCAATCCTCTTTATTGGCTTGATATTTGTCCATTACTGCCAAATATGTGGTTGCATCATCTAACCGGTGACCAGTTATTACATTCTCAGAATCTGGGGCATAAACCTCATGCCACCACTCTTTCAGTTGTTCCAGACTTAGATATTTTGGGGCAATCTTTCTCCTTCCAGTCATCACCTCAAAGAAGGCAATGCATCCATCATATACTGCAGTAAGATCACCATCTATTTGTTTCTTCTGTTTCTGGATCTTCTTCATGGCCTTCTGCCTAATCTGCAGAGCCTCAAACCATTCTCGAGGTTCATCTAACCTAGAAGAAGGAAGAATTCCATCTGCAGCCAGCTATTCCTTACCATGTCCCATGATGACCCTAGATTTCTGCAACAAGAGGTCCACGTCTTCATTGTCCTGAGACAACACATGCTCCAACAATTCCTTGGCTCTGACAGCATCCTTTCCAACTGATAGAATATCCTTTATTGCACTATCTCCCTTGATCTACACATCCTTCAGCCAATCTATTGTAGCTTGAGCAGAGGTTTTCATCTTTTCAATCCCAGAGATAGTTTCCTTAGGTAGAAAGTCGAGAGTGGCAGAAGAAGAAGGATGGAGAGACTGCAGGGGTTTCATCACTTCTTCCAAGCATTTCTTAAGCCTTTCATTCTCCTTCCTCGGCTCATGCTTGGTTTGGGTCTCTTTCCTCAACCTACCAATAATCACAGCACTAGACCCTTCATACTCCTCTATCTCCTGTTCCATGGATGTTGGTCCAAGGTTAATAGTTTGCACATTGTAATCTTGACCAGTAACATCTCTTGTCTTGTCCGTGGCAGGGGTGGCAATGTGGATGACCATGTTGTTTGCTTCATCCCTTTCCATCTTTGAGACCACTTTGGCTACCTTCTTTTTCTTCCCTTTGCCAATTTTGGACAACATTTCATCCCAATCCAAGGGAGTGTCCTCAACTACCACCTGCTTCTTCCTTGCTATCTCTTTTTCAAGCCAATCCGGGGTTGCAGGTTCTACCCGGATTTCCTCAACTTTTCCTTCCTTCGGCTGTTCCGTCGTTTCCTCTTCCTCTTCTCCAGTTATTTTATCCTCCTCCTTCTCAAAGAGCTGCTCACCTTGCTCATCTTCTTCAAGATCCACCTCTTGCATCGGTGATGGGGTTCTAACAAGAATGTCTCCCTCTTGTTTAGGTGATCCATTTCCTCTGCCAATTTTCGGAGAATCTTCATACATTACAAGAGGAGAAGTATGCCTTTCTTCTTCTTCAACTTCGAGCTCAGCAGCCTCATCAAAGAGTACCCCTTCCTTGAATGGCTCTGCCTCCCCACTAATTTCATGTTCCTCAGGAATTTCTGGCTCAGGTATGCTCGGTAGGGAAGAAGCATCCCTAGATGGCTCAACAGTTGTTATCTCCGAAGAAAGATCATTCTTTTGCATTGGCTCCTTAGGGGATGGAGTCCTCGATCTTCTCATGTAGACCTTTGTTTTCTCTCCTCCTGAACTCTCTACATCAACAATAGGAGGATCATCTTTTGAGGCAACCTGACCCTTCTTCTTTGAAGTCCTGGAGGTTCTTGTCTTCTTCGGTGGTGGAGGAGCATCCTCCTCTTTTGCCTTTTCCAACTCTTCCTCATCAGAAGACTTACTAAGCTTCAAAGTCTGCCATCTCCTTTTTCCTTTTGGCTTCCTTTTTGTTTCAGGCTCACTTTCCTTAGGTCCTCTGATTTTTATCTTGAAAGGAGAGCTCTTCGTAGTTTTCCCTTTGGGGTCATCTTCCCCGGATTCCTCTGAAGTAGACATGGGATTAAGGTCTCCCATCAAGTTGAAGGTACAAGTTACCTTCTCACTCTCCAACTCCCAAATTTTATGCTTTAACCAAGAGGAGGTAAATTTCATGACCGGGGCCATTAGGTCCTCCAACTCCGTGACCTCATCCTCGTTCCAGTTGATATCCCCGATTGACCTGTCCTTCACAGCTTCATAAGCATGATCCTGTACCAGGTTTCCATCATCCTACAGTTGGTCCGGGATTAGCTTGACATTGTATTGTCTGATTGCATCGACAGGGAGTCTGGAGTACCTCTTCTTTCTGGCTTCAAGATCATCTTTAATGTTGGCCCAATAATCCTCTAGGTCACTTTTATGTCGATATTCCCTAGTGGCTTTCTTCTGTGCTTCTCCTGTGATGTCGAAGTTCATCCTTTTGGAGTGGAAGGAGAAACCATATGCTGCCAACTCGTCTCCTGCCGTATGTGCTGATTGAATTGAAGGGCATATTTCTGCTACACCAATTCCAAGGGGAAAATCTCCACCAAAGCCTATTTTATGCTTTTCCCTCTTCACAATGGCATCAAACTCACAAATCTGTCTGACAATCTCCAATAGCACAATGTGATCGGTGGGGTATCTTGGCAATCTAAATGGAGCAACCGGACATCCATCAATTCTAATGTAGGTAAAGGTAGGAAATTGAATGAACCAGGCTCCGTAGTTCTTTATTAGCCCCTTGGCTCCATCTGACAATCTCACATGCTCTGCATTTTGTAGCATCCGGGTGATATGCATAGTGAATGCATCATTAGCCCTGCGGTAGTCTTTGTGTCCTAGATGCAACTCCGGGTAAACCTCATAAATAATGTCTTGTCCAAATGTCCCTCATGGATTCAAACCCCTGTATGGGTAGAATCTGGCTAGTACATACATGACATAAGAGGACATGGTGAATTTCTTAGTCTCTAGGACATTCCTCAATTGTTTATCAATTTCTGAACTGATGAGCCCTGCCCAATGATAGTTAGTTCCCTGCTCAATTTTGCTGATCACATGGACCATCCAGTTCTCTAACACTCCAGCCATCTTTAGCCCTGCCACTCTACTCAAAAATGTTATTGCATCATAGATATGTGATTTGAATTTGACTCTGTGCAACTGCTTGGGCAGTTTAGAATAGTGCGATTTTGGCTTCTCCAACCAAGAGTTGATCATTTGTTAAGCCTTGATGGGCTCGTTCTCATAGTATGTCCTGGCCAAGTCCATATTTAAAGCACACACTGAAGGTAGATCTGGCATGTTGAAGGCTTGGGCAATGGAAATAGGACTGAAGTTGGCCAGAACCCTTCCTTCAGTACTGACAACCCTTTGTGTATCGAAGTCATATTGCCTGACACATTCCAAAATCAACTCATAACATTGAATTGCTGGAGGGAAACCTGCCACATGCACTAACCCAGATTTCATCATTCCCTGCCTTAAGGCCGACAAATCTTTTTGAGCCATCCTCTGCTTGAATTCTTCATATCTCTAGGCCCCAACATTAGTGTCAGACACCTCGACCCACACATAAGATACCTTGCTTTCTGGAAGTTGATTCTTCATATCTAACCTTAATCTTTCTGCTTCTGAGATGGAAGACCCCTCTGTATCTCCCTTTGATTTTCTGGTAGCAGCCTTGCTTGATTCAGCCTACATTAACAAAGGACATCATTAGTATTCAATTAGCATGCATACACTCCAACCAGAAGATCAACATAAATCATATAAAGCAATTAAAATCCTTCACAAAATGCCAGTCCTTGAAGATTCGGAGAAATAAAGCAGTCCGAGAAAACCATGCAAACTGGGAAAATCCAGTCGGGGCGGAATTTCGGAGAAATCCGACCCAGACGGATTCTCGCTGCCAAAACATCATTAGTCAAATAAATCATTAATTCAACCAAAAGATCATCAGATTATCATGAAACTCATTCATTGGCAACAAGAAATAAGCATTCAGCATTTGTTCCATCAATCCTACCTTCGAAAAAAATCAAAAAGGATATAGCCAGACAGGAAACCCGAAAAAATCTGGATGGGACGGATTTTCACGGACCGCTTGAAATGTTACGAAAATTACAACACCCCGTGGAATAAGCCTAAACCGGGAAAATCTGGGTGCGCAGGAATTCCGCGGACACCACGGGAACTCGACGAACGATGACACGCGAACTTGCGATTGAATGATTATGCAAAGTTCCCCACCTGGATTCTAATGGTCCTAAAATTGATGCTGACCAACAAGATTTAGCATGTAAATGATTTCAAATTCTCAAATTTCTTGAATGAAGAGTCTTCATGGCAAAAACAACGGTGCCCTAATTTTGATGGACAGACCCCGCCATGAAAACCAGGATGAACTCAAGGTTCAAAATATCGTCTATAAAGTTCAATCTATGGTACTCCGAATCCTCACAGGGTAGGGGTTAGTTTAACACAGGCGGCGGACTGACAAATCATAAAGAATTCACTATTCTGGGCCGAGCACCGAAAACCCTAACCTTACTCAATATGGCGAAATACACACTTAGGGGACACAAAAACTGACCCAGGACATCATCCAAACAGATTCACCTGCCATCTAATGAATAAATACGATTACACACAGAAAGCGTGGGTGATGAGTTCTCACAGAAAGATAGGTCAAACCCCAATTTGATAAAACAAACTCGTGACCAATTATGGGCCGACCCAGAATGACCACCATTCAACATGGAAAAACTCCATCATCAGGAAAAATAAAAGGAGGGCCAATGATGACCTACCATGGATCAATTCAGTTGAAACTCGAGGTCGAAGAAGCAATCACGAAGCAAACACGTCCTAGCAACGGAAACCTCAATCAGCACCAAACAATCCACGCGCAAGCAACACAGGATCAATGCTCAAAGCTCGAATGAAAGCTCTCAATCGCCAAACCAGCAAGCAAATGAATGAAAAAGTTAAAAAATGATGCCCAAAAGGTTTTATGTCCATCCATTTGTGCATCTGAGCAGAGGTACCTCGATCATTAATGAGCAACAAGACACTTCTAAAAAATACAGAAACCCGAGCCCAAAACGGAATTTCAGAACATCCCAGGATACGCAAAAATTCAGATGGACAGAAATTTCGCGGAAATGCAGAAACTGGGAAAACGATGGAGTTTGGGATTTTGGCACAGTTCGGGAAAATCCGCCAGAAACGAAAAATCCCGGGGTCAAGCAGAAACCCGGCTTCAGAAAATGCAGTGATGAACGGACAGTAAACCAGGGCTCGGAGAAACCTGCCGGAGCTGGAAAATCCCAGACCTAGGTGAAAACCCGGATCTTGCCTAAAACTCAATTTTAATCAACTCCAACCTCAAGGCAAGGTCAAACCCAACAAGACTAACATGTCAAGACCTCAAAATGATAAGTCCAATAAAGCCCAAAGGTCAAAAGACATCTGAAAAGAGGGTCCCTACTCCAAGTGGGGCGTGTGTGCAACAACTGCACAACAGGGTGGACCTCAGGGTTCCACATGGTCGGGAGGTTGGTGTTTTTTCCTCCATTAGGTTATTGTTGCATGCTCGTGTGCATGGAGGTTGTTTATTGCACTATGGATTCCAGTTCTTGTTCTAGTTTGTGAAGGAAAATTATCATGTATTTGCATATTGGATTGTAATTTTGTTGTATCATTTAATGTAATATGATGTAATCTTCCCATATGTACTAGGGGAAGCATTGTTGTAAATATTGAAATGATGTAACAAATATTGATGAATTCTGCTTGTAATGAGTATTGCAAAGTAATACATCATGCATATGTTAGTTAGCTAGAAATGGTGACTTAATGCTGATTATCAGTTGTTATGCGATGAAAGTAAGTAATGTACAATTATTTAATGTGGAGATTTCAAATGATCCTTGCTTGTTATATTGATCATGTTATCCTTTAATGTTGATGAAATGTTTCTAGTAATCTTGATTGTTGATTTGTGAGTAGCACAGTCGAGGAACCTTAAAGGACCTAGGAATAGTTTATCATGTTATGTTATGCATTCTATTGTTATTAAAAAAAAATGTTCCATTAATTTGACTTAGTGTTGTCCTCTGGGGTTCCTTGGCAGGGGCATTACACCTGGTAACAAAGCCCAAATTTCTAACTTTGGGCACTTTGGTTTCTTATGATCCCATTATGTTGTCCTAGTTGCTTGTACTCTTGAGATTATGTTTTCCCTTTTTTCATCCTCACCTAACAACCTTAGCCTTGTAGGGTTGAGGATGGACCCGTGATGTAGTATGGGATGCACCAAGTCCTCTTCACATTTGTCCAATCGTGTAGAAGACCATTGGAAAAGATAGGACCCATGGTGTAGTGTGCAATGCATTGATATTGCTTCTATCTATGATGCATTATGGACCCTTGTGTAGCCTTGTGATGTGATTTCCGCTGATGTGATTTTTTGTGTGTATGTGAAGAATGTATGTTAAATCATAAATATAGTACTTATGAAATGATAAATTATGTTTTTGTGCTTCTAAAAAGGTGTAAAATCACAATCTTGTGTTGAATATGTTATGAGATTTAGTGTTGTATAATGAATAAAGTGAAATGTCTTGTTTGTAAATGATGGATATTCAATGAAAAATGTGTGCTTTGTGTGTATAATTATGTTGTGTTTCATGGAAGTGTAGCATTATAATGTATTGATTGCTTAATAGTGTTTTGGAAGAGGAATTGTAATTTAAGAGTAAAGAAAATGAAATGGAAATGCATTGAAATTTAATACTTTTATATGTTCATGTTATGAGAAATTTTGCTCATTAGGATTAAAAGGGTGTAATGTTTTCTTTTTCCTGAAAGAAACTGATGGGTGTTAATGCTAATATGTAAGAATTTTGAGTATTTTATGTACTATGGAATCATTTTGAAATGCAAGTCTTGATTGTGTTATTACTGTGACATTGAAAACTAAAAGGATAGGTCATGTTTGAGATGAATTATTTTCATAGGAAAAACTAGTGTATATTATTTTGATGTTATGAATCATCTTTGATGTTGGTAATAGAAATTTTTAGTACTAATGTGTTATATTTCCACCCTAGTTTGTGACTTCCAATATTAAGTCAAGTTTTAGGGGGGGAGGATGTAGTGCCCCTACATTCTCACTGTGGATGTGCAGGTAGATTGGCTTTGGAACTTGGAGATGAAGGTAAAATAATAGGGATAGTTAAAGGTATGTGCTAATGATGTTAAGTAGTTGATGTTGTATATTATGAATTTATGTACTGTGTGTGAAGGTTAGGATAGGACTTATTATATATGTTTAAGGATAGGTTTATCATAATGTGCGTGTTTGTTTATATGTATATATGTATGCACGACTGTTTTGTGTGTTGCAAGTTGCAGGTACTAGGCATTGACTCCACCTAAATTGGTAGGTCTGAGTGTGCCTTAAACCCAATGGAAGAGTTCATCAGAGATAGAACTTAGTCCCCTACCCTAGCCATCATCCTCGAAGAGGATGAGTATCCGGTTCATACCTTGTCAGTATTGTTAGTGGTCAGTCAGTGTTGCTTGAAGTTTTGCTTTTTACCCTGGTTAGTGGTCAAGTAATTGACTAGCATTTGGTTTATTTAATTTAAAATTGTTTGACAAATACTTTTGGTTATTTGACTCATTAAAATAAATTATTAACTAAAAAGGTACCTGGATAAATAAATATAAATAAATTTGTAAATAATCATAGTTTATGTTAAAATAAATTTGTGATATAATATTAAAATAAATAAATAATAATATAATGGTAAGGTTATAAAGTTGGATTGTAAAATTAATTATAATATACAAATAATTTGGGAGTAAAACATTTTACCCGTTTGCATGAAATCTGGTGTTTATTATATTACTTTGTGAATATTTCATAGTTATTGAAATTAAGATTTTAAATAAATATTTTTTAATTGCTTTAACTATTAACTTAATAATTTATAAAGTAGTTGTAATTCATTTTAGAGTTGGCTAGTTTTCCCATAAATTTTTAGGGCTCCAAAAATGTTTTTGTGGGGAGAGAAAATTGCTTGTAAAAATATTATTCGATGGTGGATTTTGGGAGAGAAAATTGCTTGTAAAAATATTATTCGATGGTGGATTTTGGGAGAGAATAGTTTGGAAAATTCCATTCTATTGTTGATGCTTTCCTAGAGTTGGGGGGTATCGGGTTTGGTTGGCACCACTATTCCTATTAAATCCTTCTTGTCTTTGCAACATAGGAGGTAGCAATAGATATGATTCATCTTAGCCTATAGTGCATAAATTGGCACTGTGACATTTTCATCACTAACTGTTCATAGTACATGCAGTTCTTATTCTATCCCCATGATAACCAAACAAGACAACAATTGGTTGATGGCATCTTTATATTTAAATTGATGCTTATCTATGTAAAATCATAGCATAATTTGAGGGGCACCATTTTAGACATTCTTAGTGCTTAGTGACATCACAAGAAATGCATAATTGTCACTTATTCGTTGTTCACAATTTTTCAATGGTTGTAGTTCAGAGTCAAGTGCCATGACAATCATTATGGGAATGAGTATCTCATAATACATAGGGTTAAGGAAAATTTATCCATGTGGTGTGTTCACTCTTTACAACCCCTCTCTATGATCATCATGGGGTAAGTTTAGTACTCCTTGAATCACATTCCATTATTTACTATTGGCTTGCCTTATACGGTATCTCATAGCTATTCTCTGTTCTCAATATCTTGTTCCTTAATAGTATACTATATATGTTGTTTCCAAAATATCATTGATTACATCTGATTGTCTTCAAAGAATTTCTATTTAGCCTGCTTTCTTTTCAAATTAGAAAGTAGCGATGATTTTTCTATAACCCGCTTGGAATCGCTCTAAGTTAGTAACTTAACCATTAAGCCTTTTGTTGGTCATTTTTGAATGGTGAATGTGTTTTTGCAAGCGTTTCAACTATTAATGATGTCATGCGTCCTCACAACATTATGCTTGAAATATGGTCTTGCTTTGTAACCGATTTTCTTTTATCATGCTATCATTTGGAGTTCTCCCTTAGAAAAATTTGGACTCCCTGTGTTCATTAGTAGTAACATTATTAATAGTTTCTATTATGTTATTCTGCTTTAAGCCCTTTCTCACCTTTCTTATCAACTCATATTTACTATTTTGGCCGATACCATTGCCAATTCTACCTTCTTGACCATGTCTTTAATTCATTTTCTCCTATGGTTTTATTTGGCTAGTATTAAGGATGCACAATCGGGTTGTTTTGGTTACACTTTCCTTACAAAACATGTTACTTGCATTCCTTGTCTCATGTGAATGTTTTCTGATCCTAACATACAAATCTTGCAACAGTTACTCTCTTCTGCATGTTGTGAGATCCTAAAGAGGTAGCATTATCAATTCTTAGTCTAGGAAGGGAAGTTCGATTAGAAATAGTTTCAAACACTTTCAAGCTTCAGATAGTTTTCAATGGCAACTGAAGTCAACAATTCCAATTAGAATCGATTCCAACATCTTCGCTTCTAATGGAAGCTTAAAGCACATTGCCTCGAGCTATAGGGCATAGAATAAAGCATTTTTAGATTGCAAGAAAGCTGATCCCAATTCTGAAAAGTGTTTGGATAAACGCCAGGATCTCAAAAAATGTGTGTTCAGCCTATGATTCTCTTTAGACATCATGATTCTTTTTTTTAAATTACTTGGATTAGTGCAAATCTGATTATAGATCATGTGTTTCCTTTCTAATTTGAACCTAGATAGAAATTTTACATTAACTGAAAGGAAAGTTCCATTTATGAATTCCTTCATTCTTATTTGATGTAAACCCATTTGGAAATTGTGCCCTTTTCCTTTTTTTCTTCAATGTTGTTTGTGCTAATTTGGGGCTCTTGCGGTGCTTTGCAACAATGATAGTAACATTTTGAATATCTTCTTGTTGGAAGAAATCGGTATTGACATTTTCCTACAAGTTGATACTTATCATATATCTATAGTGATCTCGACTTTTGGTGGTTAATTGAACCCCCCTTATAATATATCTTATGCTAAACATTAAAGTTCCCTTGCATATTGATCATATATCAGTCTACTACTGCTTTAATTTGCATTGAAATACTTTACAGAACTTAAAATTTTTGGTCATCTTGAAGTTGGGTCCTTTATTTAGTTTTGGTGTCATTGCTTATAATGATTTTAATATATGTATATCTATATTTTACTCCTCAGTAGCTAACCTTGTTGTATTTGATTCTGTGTATGCCCTGGTTGAAAAGGATTAAGCATTCAATCTCTTTTTTTCTGAAGAACTGTGTATGGAGATTATTTTTAAGTCAAATTATCCTTATTAATCATTTATCCCATTTTTTTTAGGCTTTCTTTGTTATCCCAATTTACATATATTTATATATTGAAAATAGATGTATAAAAATGAATATTGAATTTTACTATATAACTTAGTATTTCAATATACATGTATTTATGTAGACTTGATTGCATTTAGAAGTGAAAGACTTAATACAGATCAAATTATGCAGGCATAATTAATGTAGAATAATTGATAAGGTAATAATATAGATATATTTGGATAATTTATAATAATTAATAAATGAAGGAATCTAAATAGAAATAGATATATTTAGTTGATGAATGTATAAAAATTGATGAAGTTTTGAACCTAGTGTATTCTTGTGTTAGGAATACTAAATGAGAGAGATTAGTGATCGTTTTATAAATAGATTAGTACGCTGACCTTATTGAGTCTATTGATGTAACTCTTCTTGCATCCAAATAATGTCATGATTGTAGTAAGTATGAATTGGCTACATATGATGTCTTATATTTGAACCTTTGTGGCTTATTCAACTTCATTATTTTTATAAATATAAGTTGATATTAAGCTAAAAAGATGAGTTGATTAATGATCAATTGTAATATAATAAATTAGAAGTTTAATTTAGATAGGGTTTAATCATATCATAGCTAAATGTCTTACTATGCCATATGTTCTCACTGATTACCTTCATGCAACTTGAGTAGGGTATTGTGAAAATGCACTTGACATTTATATTGAGTAAAAGCATAAACAAATGATGTTTGGTTTAGAGGTGAGTGTTGGGATAAGTATTGGGTGTATTTGATTATGTTAGACTATTTTAACCATTAGGGTGAGAGTTGTAGTGTGCTTTCCTAGTTTTTCATTATGTCATTAATTCCATTTTATTACACAAGTTCTATAATTAAGTGAGAGAATTTTATCTTTTATTATCTTATTTTATTGATTTCTCCTACTAAATTAGTTTGTTTGTTGCTAATCATTGAGTTAAAATGGATGATATGAGAGTTGAAATAATGCCTTATTTAAGGGAATATCTTTTTGGTTAGGATTAATTGTCTTGATTATTGGATTAAGTGTTTATGTTACTATTAATGATGGAGGTCTTCTATGCAAAGTTTGTTCAAGTTTTTATGTCATTGGGAAGGATGTTTAATATGTTGGTTTCCAGAGGCTTGGGAAGGGTATATTTGTATGTATGGTCCTTATGATTGTTAATTTTGGAACTGGTTTGACAATGTTATGGGTTATGTGCTTTGTGTGAAATTTAAACCCTAAGGGTTTTTCTCTTCTATCCTTGTATGGATCTATGTGATTATGATGAGTGTGGAAGATGGCCAATTCCTTGCCTTGTGTATGGATTCATGTGATTATGATATGTGTGCAAGATGGATGATGCCTTGCTCTTTGTAGGCTTTACTAGTTGCAAGTAGGGGGAGGGGCTCTCAATGGGGGCCGAAACCCAAAGTGGTGTCCAAGAAAACCCATTGGAGGGTTTTTCAATCCAATGATAACCTAATAATGAACTAGGGGGATGGGTAGAATTCACATTAAACAAGATAATGATATGCCTCAATCATGGCTCAAGTGCTTGTTTAGGCTTGAGATGAGATGGGAAGGCCTGGAATGGCAAGACCAACTTCCTTGTCCTCATGAAAGGTGCATTGGTTCCACATGAGTTTGTATGGGGACCAGGGATTGAGAGAGGTTTCCAAGACAACTCAGGATGGGAGTTGAGGCCTAGGAAGATCTGTCAAGACAACCCATATCAAGCTATGTAATGAAACTCCTCCCTATTGCAGTCTAGCATTCCCTAATTGCATTTCTTTATTCTATTATGTGAGTGCCTATTAAAGTGAAGTAAATTTTGTAAGAGATGTTGGAGGTGTTAGCATTGTTGTGTTGGAGTCCATGTATAACCCTTGATTTTGTTAGCCTATTGCTTCCTGACTGTCTCTTTGTTGTGGGACCTTTTGTTATCTCCTAGCACGAGGGTTGGACCTCAACATTCCACATGGTCAAGAGGTTGGTACTTTATCCTCCATTGGGTTCTTATTGCATGTCCATGTGCGTGGAGGTTGTTTATTGCACTGTGGATTCCAATTCCTATTCTAGTTTGTGAAGGAAACTTTTCATGTATTTGCATACTAGATTGTACTTATGTTGTATCATTTACTATAATCTAATGTAATTTTTCCATATGTACTAGGGGAAACATTTTTGAAAATATTGGAATGATGTAACAAATATTGATGAATTATGCTTGCAATGAGTATTGTAAAGTAATGCATCATGAATATGTTAGTTAGCTAGAAATAGTCCTTAATGTTGATTATCAATTTTTATGTGATGAAAGTAAGTAATGTAGAATTATTTAATGTGGAGCTTTAAAATAAACCTTGCTTGTTATATTGATCATGTTATCCTTTAATGTTGATGAAATGTTTCTAGTAATCTTGATTGTTGATTTGTGAGTAGCGCAGTCGAGGAACCTTAAAGAGAACCTAGGAATAGTTTATCATGTTATGTTATGCATTCTATTGTTATTAAAAAACAAAATTGTTCCATTAATTTGAATTAGTTAATTTTTTCCTCTAGGGTTCCTTGGCAGGGGCATTACTCCTGGTATCAGAACCCAAGATTCTAACACTAGGCACTCTAGTTTCTTATGAGCTCATTATTTTTTCCTAGTTGCTTGTACTCTAGAGATTATGTTTTCCCTTTTTTACATCCTCACCTAACAACCTTAGCCTTGTAGGGTTGAAGATGGACCCATGGTGTAGTATGGAATGCATTGAGTCCTCTTCCCATTTTTCCAATGGTGAAAAAGACTAGAGGAAAGGATAGGACCCATGGTGTAGTGTGCAAATCACAAATATTATTTCTATCTAGGATGCATTATGGGCCCTTGTGTAGCCTTGTGATGTGATTTCTGATGATGTGAATTTGTGTGTGTATTTGAAGAATGTATGTTAAATCATGAATATAGTAATTATGAAATGATAAATTATGTGTTTGTGCTTCTAAAAAGGTGTAAAATCATGATCTTGTGCTGGATATGTTATGAGATTTAGTGTTGTATAGTGAATAAAGTGGAATTTCTTGTTTGTAAATGATGGATATTCAAGGAAAAATGTGTGCTTTGTGTGTATAATTATGTTGTGTTTTATGGAAGTATAGCATTCTAATGTATTGATTGCTTAATAGTGTATTGGAAGAGGAATTGTAATTTAAGAGTAAAGAAAATGAAATGGAAATGCATTGAGATTGAATACTTTTAAATGTTTTTGTTATGAGAAATTATGCTCGTTAGATTTAAAAGGGTGCAATGTTTTCTTTGTCCTGAAAGAAACTGATGGGTGTTAATGCTAATATGTAAGGATTTTGAGTAGTTTATGTACTATGGAATCATTTTGAAATGCAAGTCTTGATTGTGTTATTACTATGACATTGAAAACTAAAAGGACAGGTTATGTTTGAGATGAATTATTTTCATAGGTAAAACTAGTCTATATTATTTTGATGTAATGAATTACCTTTGATGTTGGTAATAGAAATTTCCAGTACTAATGTGTTATGTTTCCACTCTAGTTTGTGACTTCCAAGAGTAAGTCAAGTTTTAGGGGGGGAGGATGTAGTGGCCCTCCATTCTCACCATGGATGTGCATGTAGTTTGGCTTTGGAACTTGGAGATGAAGGTAAAATAATAGGGATAATTAAAGGTATGTGCAAATGATGTTAAGTAGTTGATGTTGTATATTATGAATTTATGGACTATGTGTAAAGATTAGGATAGGACTTATTATATGTGTTGAAGGATATGTTTATCATAATATGTGTGTCTATTTATATGTATATATGTATGCACGACTATTTTGTGTGTTGTAGGTTACAAGTACTAGGAATCAACTCCACCTGAATTGACAGGTCTGAGCGTCCCTTAAACCCAATGGAATAGTTGATCGAAGATAGCACTTAGTCCCCTACCCTAGCCATCATCCTCAAAGAGGATGAGTATCTAGTTCATACCTTGTGAGTATTGTCAGTGGTCAGTCAGTGTTGCTTGAAGTTTTTCTTTTGACCTTGGTTAGTAGTCAGGTAATTGACTGGAATTTGGTTTATTTAATTTAAGATTGTTTGACAAACGTTTTTGGTTATTTGATGCATTAAAATAAATTATTAAGTAAAAAGGTACCTTGATAAAAAAAAATATAAATAAATTTGTAAATAATCATAGTTAATGTTCAAATAAATTTGTAATGTAATATTAAAATAAAATAAAATAAATAAATAATAATATAATGGTAAGGTTATAAAGTTGGATTGTAAAATTAATTATAATATGCAAATAATTTGGTGGTAAATGATTTTACCCATTTGCATGAAATTGGGTGTTGATTATATTACTTCGTGAATATTTCATAGCTACCAAAATTAAGATTTTAAATGAATAAATTTTAATTCTTTAACTATTAAGTTAATCAATTATAAAGTAAATGTAATTCATTTGAGAGTTGGTTGGTTTTTCCGTACATTTTTGGGGCTCCGAAAATGTTTTTGTGGGGAGAGAAACTTTCCTGTAAAAATATTATTCAATGGTGGATTTTGGGAGAGAATAGTTTGAAAAAATCCATTCTATTGTTGATATTTGCCTGGAGTTGGGGGGTATCGGGTCTGGTTGGCATCGTTGTTCCAATTAAATGCTTCTTGTCTTTGCAGCATAGGAGGCAGCAATAGCTATGATTCATCTTAGCCTATAGTGTATAAATTGCCGCTGTGGCATTTCCATCACTAACTGTTCGCAATACATGCAGTTCTTATTCTATCCCCATAATAGCCAAACGAGACAATGATTGGTTGATGGAATCTCTGTATTTAAATTGATGCTTATATATGTAAAATCAGAGCATATTTTGAGGGGCACTATTTTAGACATTCTCAGTGTTTAGTGACATCACAAGAAGTGTATAGTTGTTGCTTATTCTTTGTTCGTAGATTTTCAATGGTTGCAGTTCGGAGTCAAGTTTCATTACAATCATTATGGGCATGAGTATCTCATAATACACAAGGTTAAGGCGAATTAATTATCCATGTGGTGTGTTCACGCTTTACAACACCTATCTATGATCATCACAGGGTAAGTTTAGTACTCCTTGAATCACGTCCCATTATTTACTGTTGGCTTGCCTTATATGGTATCTCATAGCTATTCTCTGATCTCAATATCTTGTTGCTTAATAGTATACTATGTGTTTTTTCCAAAATAGCATTGATTATGTCTGATTTTCTTCGCAATGTTTTTATATAGTCAGTTTTCTTTTCAAATTAGAAAGAAGCGATTATTTGTATATAACCCGCTTGGAGTCGCTCTAATTTAGTAACTTAACCATTAAGCCTTCTAGTGGTCATTTTTGAATGGTGAATATGCTTTTGCAATCGTTTCAACTATTAATGATGCCATACAGCCTCACAACATTATGCTTGAAATGTGGTCTCACTTTGTAACTGATTTTCTTTTATCATGCTCTCATTTGGAGTTTTACCTTGGAAAAACCCGAACTCCTTGTGTTCATTAGTAGTAACATTATTAATTTAGTTTATATTATGTTATTATACTTTAATCCCTTTCTCACCTTTCTTATCAACTTAGATTTACTATTTTGGTCGATACCATTGCCAATTCTACCTTCTTGACCACGTCTTAAATTCATTTTCTAGTCTTACGATTTTATTCTACTGGTATTAAGAATGCACAATCAGGCTGTTTTGGTTACAATTTCCTTACAAAACATGTTACTTGTATTCCTTGTCTTATGCGAATGTTTTCTGATCCTAATGTAGAAATCTTGCAATGGTTCCTCTCTTCTTGCATTCCGTGAGATCTTGAAGAGGTAGCATTATCAATTCTTAATTTGGGAAGGGAAGTTCAATTAGAAATACTTTCAAAAGCTTTCAAGCTTCCGATAATTTTCAATGGAAATTGAAGCCAACAATGCCAATGAGAACCAATTCCAACATTTCGCTTCTAATGGCTGCTCAAAGCACATTGCCTTGAGTTGTAGGGCACAAAATAAAACATTTTTAGATTGCAAGAAAGCTGACTCCAATCCTGAAAAATGTTGGGATAAATGCTGAGATGTCACCAAATGCTTGTTCAGCCTGTGAGTCTCTTTAAGCATCATGGTTCTTTTTTTTAAATTACTTAGATTAGTGCAAATATGATTATAGATCTTTCATTGCCTTTCTAGTTTGAACCCAGATGGAAATTTTACATTAACTAAAAGAAAAGTTCCATTTATGAATTCCTTCATTCTTATTTGATGTAAACCCATTTGGAAATTGTGTCATTTCCCTTGTTTTCTTCAATGTTTCTTGTGCTGATTTGGGGCTCTTGTGGTGCTTTGCAACAATGATAGTAACATTTTGAATATTGTTCTTGTTGGAAGAAATCGGTATTGACATTTTCCTACAAGTTGATGCTTATCATATATCTATAGTGATCTTGACTTTTGGTGGTTAAGTGAACCCCCCTTATAATAGACCTTTTGCTAAACATAAAGGTTCCCTTGTGTATTGATGAGATATTAGTCTACTACTGCTTTAATCTGCATTGAAATACTTTACAAAATTTAAGATTTTCAGTCATCTTGAAGTTGGGTCCTTCATCTTGTTTTGGTGTTGTTGCTTACAATGATTTTGATATATGTATATCTATATTTTACTCTTCAATTGCTAACCTTGTTGTATTTGATTCTTCATATGCCTTGTGTAAAAATGATTAAGCATTGAATCTTTTTATGCCAAAGAACTATGTATGGAGATTACTTTTAATTCAAATTATCCTTATTAATCATTTATCTCATTTGGTTTAGGCTTTCTTCGTTAGCCCAATTTACATATATTTATATATTAGAAATAGATGTATAAAAATGAATATTGAATTTTATTGTATAACTCGGTATTTTAATATACATGTATTTACATAGACTTGATTTTATTTAGAAGTAAAAGACTTAATATAAATCAAATTATAGAGGTATAATTAATGTAGAATAATTGATAAGGTAATAATATAGATATATTTGGATAGTTTATGATAATTATTAAATGGAGGAATCTAAATAGAAATAGATATATTTAGTTGATGAATATATAAATATTGATGAAGTTATGAACCCGGTGTATTCTTGTGTTAGGAATACTATATAAGAGAGATTAGTGATCATTTTGTAAATAGAATAGTACATTGACCTTATTGAGCCTATTGATGTAACTCTTCTTGCATCCAAACAATGTCATGATTGTAGTAATTATGAATTGGCTACATATGATGTCTTATATTTAAACCTTTCTAGCTTATTCAACTTCATTATTTTTATAAATATAAGTTGATATTAAGTTAACAAAATGAGTTTATTAATGATCAATTGCAATATAATAAATTAGAAGTTTAATTTAGAGATCTAGGGTGTAATCACATAATAGATAAATGCCTTACTGGGTCACATGTTCTCATTGATTACCTTCATGCAACTTGAGTAGGGTAAATTGTGCAAATGCACTTGACATTTATATTGAGTAAAAGCATAAACAAAACCAATGATGTAATTTGGTTTAGAGGTGAGTGTTGGGATAAGTATTGGGTTTATTTGATTGTGTTAAACTATTTTAACCATTAGGGTGAGAGTTGTAGTGTGGTTGCCTAGTTTGTCATTGTGCCATTAATTCCATTTCATTACACAAGTTCTATAATTAAGTGAGATAAGGTTATCTTTGATTATCTTATTTTATTGATTTTTCCAACTAATTTAGTTTGTTTGTTGCTAATCATTGAGTTAAAATGGATGATATAAGATTTTAAATAATTCCTTATTTAAGGGAATATCTTCATGGTTAGGATTGATTTTCTTGGTTATTGGATTAAGTGTTTATATTACTGTTAATGATGGAGATCTTCTATGCAAAGTGTGTTCAATTTTATGTTCCATTGGGAAGGGTGTTTAATATGTTGGTTTCCAAAGGCCCAAGATGGGGTATATTTGTATGTATGGTCCTTATGATTGTTAATTTTGGAAGTGGTTTGGCAATGTTATGGGTTATGTGTTGTGTGTATGAAATATTGGATTAAATAAATAAAAATCAAACACATGTTAATAAGACATTAAATCGAAAAGCTAAAAAGAAACAGAACAATGCAAACCATAATCGCAGCTTCTCGAAACCATCTTATCCTCCTCTAACTTCAGCGTTTTGTTGTTTTTCGAATGGCTCTCAGACTAGCAGATCCAACTCAACAAAAAGACAGCATGAAGAACAAGATATGAAATGCATATTATGCGAAATGCAAAATCTGTGCTAATATGAAAGTATGGATGTGATGCTGAAAATGATGTGAATGCATAGGCTGATGGCATGAACGTAGGTATGCATAGTGTAACCAAAAGCTTTGATTTACGCCAGAATTTATAGAGTTTTCGAACGGGTTTGATTGGCTGAATCGATCGATGGTCCGGATTAAGCTTGTTCGAACGGACAGCGGGAGATTTTCGAAAGTGGAAGAGAAGGATGGAAGGTTTCCCTTTTCTTTCAATTTCGTCATTGAGTTTCGAAGGGAAACTTCCATTTTGAAAGATGAGATAGAATTTGAAAGGGCGAGTTAGCGTGAGTTAGAAATTAAATAAAATAAATTTATTTAATTTAAAAGTGGAGATGAAAATAGAAACCTACATAATTAAATAACTTGTATTTAATTATGTTTAAAATGAAATTAGAGGAAAATCAATTAATAAAATAATTTAATATTTTAAATTCGGATATGGGATGGAGAATATTCCATTATTCAAATATTTAAAAATATTTAAATTTTAGAACCAAATGATAATTAAATATAAATAAATTATAAAAATTTATTTAATTTAATCAAGCGGAGGGTAGAAATGTTAGTAATTAAATAAAATTATTTATTTAATTTAAGGTAGAAGAATTTAGAAGATGAACGATATAAATAAATAACTAAATTTATTTATATGTAGATGACATTAGAGGAATTAATTAAATAAATCATATTTAATTAATTAACAAGCTTAATCATGACCAATTTTAGACATATACATTTTTCCCCTCTTTGAAGTGATGTGTAAAACATATTGCTTCAAAGAAAAATAAGATTTTGCCCCTGATGTACTTTCGATATTTTTGCTGATGATGCCCCCTCGGGAGGTAAATCACGGATGAGATGGAAAGTGGTGTAGCTCGCGACAGAAAAGAAATGTCCATTTTGAAAATAAAGTCCTATTTTACCCTTGTTTTGACCTTTAAGAGGTAAAAGGTTGAAAGAGACAAGTCATTTGCACTATTGAGTTTGGTGAAAACTATAGCTGTGAAAGCGATATTGCGACATGGAGATTCCGTATCATCGCCACCGATTCGAGAGATCACATAGATATCAGAGGCCAGCTGCTTATGGACCACCGGTGAGTCGATCGATCCTCTTATGCTTTCAAATTTTGCTGTTTGAATCAAAAAAAATTCATGTTTTCTACGGTTTCTGTTTTGTGAAATTACGTTTGCGTGCATATAGCAATGTTTAGGCGCTTTCAAAAAAAATAGGCGCGCATATAGTAGAAACAAATGCACATAGGGCACAGATGTTAAGATGTTTAGAAAAACCAGTGTAGCACATCCCGTGAAAACTAGCACGCATATAGGGTAGGTTTGAAAATTTAGGGATAGAGCGCATATAGGGAAAATAGACGCGCATACAGGAAAGCACGCTTCCAGCAAAAACAGTGGCGCATAGGATGAGAAAAGTGGCACATACGGGAAAACACGCATAGGGAGTCTGTTTAAGTGCATCTCGTAAAAAGAATGGCGCATATGGGATTTAGCGCATCCTGTCAAAAGAATGGCGCATATGGGAAAATAGGCAGAATTGATGTGTTGATGAAAATGATGATGTGTATTGTTTCTTTGGTCGAGAGATAGGTAAAATGTCATGTCATCATGCTGATATAGGTAAAGATGATAGAAAAATTGAATGATTGATTGATAACCTTGCTTCCTAGGGTAGAAAACAAAGAGTAGATTGAACTAATATGACTTTTGATAAATTTGCTTCCTGCGATAGAAAACAAATAGTAATTGATGGTAGGATAGATGTGATATGATATCCAGCTTGATAGAGTTGATTTGATTTGATTGATAGAGCTGATTGTGTGATATGGGTCATTGATTTGCTGCATTGATAGATATGAGTCGTTGATATGGGTCTGATATAGTTCATTGATAGATATGAGTCTGATTTGATATTGTGTGAATATGTGATATGATTCTGATGGATGATCTTTGCAATGAAAAATAGGAGGTTTTCAAAAACCTCCAGATTAGAGAACGACATTCAGTAGGATGGGATAAGATCCCTGAGCTGACCCCTGCTGACAGAGCATTGATTGATGCATGCGGTTTGAGACCCTTGTTGGCGATGCCACTGATTAGGGTCAACAGAGGATTGCTGACAGCAATTGCAGAGAGATGGCACTTGGAGCACAACACCTTTCACATGCCGACTGATGAGGTGACAGTGACTCCCGAGGACATGTACAGGATCCTAGGTATTCCAGTTGTCGAAGCCCTTGTGTATTACGATCACAAGGAGCTTGGGGGTACAGATGCCTTGAGGAGAGTGTACGGAGATGCGTAGATCACCAGGTATTGGGTACCGTGGGCATACTTTCACGGATATCCAACCTTGCCAGCAATTTTGGGTGCTTTCATCAGAGGTCTCCTTTGTTCGGATCACCGGGCAAAGGGATTGTCAGTGGGCTGGGGCAAGATTCTAGAGCAGATGATACTACAATCGAGTAGATATGCATGGGGGAGCTGCATGTTAGCTCATCTTTATCATGATTTGCACCAGGTGGTTTACAGAGGATCTTCCAGTTTATCTTGTGGGGTTACAGTGCTACAGATCTAGGCATGGGAGCATTTCACTGTGACTAGGCCGGCATGCCCCAGAGTGAGGCCACCAGGCAGGCCATATATCTATATGTATTCTGAGTTCCTTACCCAGCCCAAGCTGGGCAAGGTAGATTATTGAAGACGACTGCTAGACAACATAGATACAGTCATATGGCGATCATATTTGGATTGTGAGTCATGGGCGACTGATGATATAGAGATGCCCTATGTATGTATTCTGCGGTTTCTGATAGGGAGGACTCCCTTCATTTTAGAGATATTTTTGGCATTGCGGGTGCAGAGGCAGTTCGAATTCACACAGGGGATGCCGCAGGGGGTTGCACATTACACCCAGAGCAGAGATGAGGCCGGATAGAGGCCGTGTATTGTGTATCAAGCTACCTATACAGAGTTCATGGCATTAGCACCTGAGGTCTGGGTTGACAGATGAGACATTGTGGATACTGGGATGTCCGATGAGTACGCTGCTTATTTCCACATGCATCCATTTCCACGATTTACTAGCCCAAATGAGCCAGCACCGATTTTGGTAGTACCGCAGCCCGGGGCAGTGGACAAGAGGATGTGCCCGGTGGTGAGTAGGGAGCAGTGGGAGGAGAGGAGGTGGAGAGCGGAGAGGAGGAGGGCTCAGATGATAATGATGATGGGGATGATGGCGGGGTGGGAGGACATGCACTGGGGAGGTCGGGGCGAGATATCCTGAGGGGCGTGCAGATTATGCGACGACCGAGGACAGGGATAGGGAGGCGGACAATGATCCAGATGGCCTCCTCCTCGTAGCAGGGACAGATAGCCACTCTTTAGGCTTAGGTGCAGACATTGCAGGGGCAGCAGGGTCAGCTACAGGGTCAGGTGTTGCAGGCACAGGCTTTTATTGTGCAGTTACAGGCACAACTTGCATAGGCACAGGTACAGGCACAGGCACAGGCACCTGCCCCAGACCCACGGTTAGCTTAGGTGATCACAGAGAGGGATGCATTTAGGTGATGGGTAGTAGAGGCTGAGGGCATGGCTCAGAGACTGATGGGCACTGTAGAGAGTGCGTCACTGCGAGATGCCATTGCAGAGGGTATGGAGATGGCTAGGGAGGCTGAGTACTACAGGGTGAGATATGAGGAGCTATGTCCTCCAGGGCGCAGAGAGCCATACCCACGATCCCACAGCAGGACCCGGAGCAGATCACGGACACATACCCAGAGCAGGGGAGTGACAGGGCCATGGCAGGACCCAGATGCAGGCACTAGTGGCAAACCACCTCCCTCCGGACCAGCACCATCAGGAGCATCGACCAGTTAGACTTTATGATGTATAGGATTTTTGGAGCATGTATATGCCATTTCTAATCACATTTGATGTATTGGACATTGTAGTTTCATTAGACATTTGGACATTTGTATCATTTTTTATGAGTGATGATATGTAGCGGCGATGATTATTTTGATGATGATGTGATGTGCATTTATGATGTGATGATATGATATGCATTTATGTCTATGTGTTTTTGGAGATTTGATGATATGTAGGATGATTTGATTATGATATTTTATTATGATTATGATTTGATGATATGTACTAATGATGTCATGCAGATGAATTGCCTATGATGTATATTTTTTGGATTTTGTAATGCAGATAAAAAATGAATGTTGTGTTCATGATATGCATTATGATATGAAGTAATGTGAAATGTCATGAGTGGATAAAATGTTATGACATGGGATGATAGGAATACTGCTATGAAATAGTGATGTATAAATAGTGATGTATGAAAAAAATGATATGTGATGAAATGTAAAAAGAGAATGATATTGATAATGGTGAAATGATAATGTTAGATGATAATGCCATATTAAATGATGATGAAAATGAAATGATAAATGAATGAATGATAAATGAAATGACTATAATGAAATGATAATGATAATGGATATGAAAATGAGATGATAAATGACTGAATGATAAATGTATGAAATGAAATGACTATATATAATGAAATGATAATGAAATCCTAAATGATAATGATAATGCAATATTAGATGATGATGATGATAATGCAATATTAGATGATTCAATGGTGAGATTGGAAAAATAAAATAAATGATAATGAAATGAAATGCAAATTGAATGATAATGAGTATGAAATGATAAATGGAAAATGAAATGTTAATGGAAAATAATATAGATAATAATGATAACGAGAATGAATAATGACGATGTTAATGGAAATAATCTGAATAAAAATGAATGAAATAATGTAATAAAAAAGAAGATGAAATGTTAATAATAATGAAAAGATGAAATGAAAATGGAGATGAAATGATAATGATATGAAGCGGAATTGTTAAATGATAATGATACTAAAATAATAATGCATGCCCAATGATATGAAATAAAATGATAAATGATACAGAATGATAACAAGTATGAAATGAATTGCCAATAAAATATTGATGAAATGATAATGAAGATGCGACCAAAATGAGCTGATGAAATGGATGCAATAATGAGACTAATATGAAATGATGTGAAATGCACCTAATGAGATGATACTGATACTAAAATGATAATGGGTGAAATAATGAAATGCTAATGTTAATGGTGATGAAATGATATTGAAGATGAAATGATTATGGAAATGCAATGATAATGATACAAATGTTTGCATTGTCCTCCACAAACAGTCCAACAAAATGACAGCCATTGATCTTTCAACAACTCTTGATGCAAATCCAATATGCAGTTATGTACAATGACCTAAAATGAAATGCAACTAAATAAAACCGACCATTTTGTTGAGCCTTTTTAGTGAGCCTGCTTAAATCATCATGAAGCATTTGAAAAATGTTGGAAGTGTGTACAAGCATCAAAGGGGAAATTAGCACCAATGATGACCTAAGTACAACTTTCATGAGTTTTGATATAGCAAGTGAATACAAGCATCTAGGTATAATTGAACCGAGATGACCTAAGTATTTCTTGCATAAACAGACAAAGACTAACCACTATCTGGTGCAAATTTGGAACTATCATCAATGATAAACTTTGGAAATCATGTCTCGCGACATACTTGCAACAGATAAATGATTAACCTCAAGACAATAGACAAAGAAAAATCATCATCTTTCCTTGCCACTCTAGTTCAGTACATCATCGAGTGTGCTCCAAAGAAATGATGTCGAAAAAATAAACAACCATTGTTCAACAAATGAAATATTGTGCTTCCAAACATTATTTCAGATTAGAGATCATCCAGATATGAGTCGTGGTAAGGTACACAACTGAAAGCCACTATGATATGGATCAATGGTTGATTGTTTTGTTTTGCGTGATTGGTTTTGATGTCATTGTCTTACTGTGTTGGGAAAATCTGAAAGTTGATTGCCCCTAGTATGTCCATATTTTCCCTTGGTATCAAAACAACTTGTTGAAATGAATATGTACAATAATCAAGCCATGATAAGACGTTATCACTCGAGGAAAATGATGATAGCATAGTGCTGTCATGACTTTAAGATGATGGAAAAGATGCATGAAAAATGAAGGTAAAGCAACTACGTGCAGAATGTGAACTAATAGATGGAGAGCTACAAATAGCGTCTGTTTGCCAGATTTTCAATATTTGCATTTATTGCATTTTTCTTGTCAATAGACTGCCTGTTTGCCAGGTTTTCACCCTATGATGGTTTTTTTAGGACTTTTTCTGATTTTTTTTGGATTTCTTCAGGACTTTTTCTATTTTTTTTTTTTTTAGGACTTTTTTATTTTTTGGATTTCTTCGGACTTTTCTGATTTTTTTATTTTTTTATTTTTCAGACTTTTCTATTTTTTATTTCTTAGGACTTTTGTTTTTTGATAACCGCCTTAGAAATAATACTTTTTTAGATGCATGATGTTGATAGGTTCGTCAAACAAGTCCCCTTCTGGCGTTGATAGCTTGTAGGCTCTTGAACCATAGACTGCGATAACCACATAAGGACCTAGCCAATTTGGCTCGAACTTTCCTTTCTTCTCTTTGTCTTGTTGATTGCGTGGATTTTGTTTCAGAACAAGATCACCCACTTGAAAGGTACGTGGCTTTACTTTGTGGTTGTAGCTGCGAGACATCATTTGTTGATATGCTTTTAGATGATCAGTTGCTCTCTATCTCTTCTCATCTAGGAGTTCCAGTTCTTGGAGTCAGGAAACTCGGTATTCATCATCTGTTGTAAGGCCTTTCAATGATACTCTGAGTGAGGGAATCTCCACTTCTAAGGGCAATATGGCCTCTGCTCCATAGACAAGAGTGAATGGTGTTGCTCCTGTTGGTGTGCGGACACTAGTTCGGTAGGCCCATAGAGCAGGATTGAGTTGAACGTGCCAATCCTTCCCTGAAGTATTTACAATCTTCTTCAAGATTTTCAATATTGTTTTATTTGAGGCCTCTGCTTGGCCATTCCCTTATGGATAGTAAGGTGTTGAGTATCTATGCTGTATGTGAAATCTTTCACAAAGTTTATCAACATCCTAATTTTTGAATGGACGTCCATTATCTGTAATAATGGAGTTGGGAATGCCATACCGACAAATGATATAGTTGAGTATGAATGATGATATTTGTTTGCTAGTGACTTTAGTAAGAGGGACTACCTCAATCCACTTGGTAAAATACTTTGTTGCTGTGATGATGAATTTATGACCATTTGAGGAAGAAGGATGAATTTTGCCCACTAGATCTAAACCCCATTGAGAAAATGGCCAGGTTGGTGTGAACGGTTGAAGTTCCTGTGCAGGAGCATGAATGAGATTGCCATGAATCTGACATTTTGAACATGTTTTCACAAAAGTGAATGATTCTCTCTCCATCGTAGGCCAGTAGTAACCCATTCTAATTAATTTCTTAGATAAGGTCAGTCCACTCGAATGAGTACCATAGATGCCACCATGAACTTCTTGTAAATCTTTTTCAGATTCCTCACGTTCAAGACATCGGAGTAAAGTACCATCAAGACCACGGCAATAAAGGGTGTCAGCAATGAGGGTATAGCGAGCGGATTGGTGGATAAAGTTGCGTCTTTGGTTACGAGATAAATCGAGTGGTAAAATGTCATCTTTGAGGTAGGCATAAATTTTTCCGTACCAAGGCGAATCGGATCCTACCAAATGACAAATGATTTGGCTTTCAGGGGTATCATAGGCAGGTGTAAATGATTGTTCCACTAGAAATTCATAGTGATTTTGAGTTTCTGGGAGCTGTAACAGTGATGCAATTGTAGCCATTGTGTCGGCTGCTTTATTATCAAGCCTTGGAATTTGTGTGAACTTAATGTCCACAAAGTATTTTTTGAAGTCATCCACCATTTTTTTATATGGTAACAGTTTCTCATCTTTAGTTTGATAGTCATCATTGATTTGACAAATGACCAACTGTGAGTCACCATACACCTGTAATTCTGTGATTCTCCATTCCAATGCTATCTTAAGTCCAGTAATTAATGCTTCATATTCAGCTATGTTGTTGGTGTATGGAAACATTAGTCGATATGATATGGGAATGGTGTGTCCTTGAGGGGTGACGAAAAGTATGCCTACCCCTGATCCATGCTAAGTGAAAGAACCATCAAAATATAGAGACCATGTTTGTTTAGATTCTACAGTGAAGACATCAGCATCTAGAAATTCAATGTGTAGAGGATGATCTGCTTGTAGTGGTGCTTCAGCTAATTGATCGGCTATAACTTGTCCTTTGATGGCCTTGCGATCAACATAATGTATTTCAAACTCACTTAGAATCATTACCCACTTTGCTAACCTTCTTGTCAATGATGCTTTGCTTAACAAATACTTGAGTGGATCAATCTTTGAAACCAAATTTATTGTATGGGTTAGCATGTAATGCCGAAACTTTTGTGAAGCAAAAACTACTGCTAGACAAGCTTTCTCAATAGAAGTGTAATTTAGCTCATGATTTGTTAATGCTCTATTGGTGTAGTAGATTGCACGTTCCTTTCCTGTAGAGTCTTCTTGTGTGAGCAATGCCCCCAGGGATGTCTCGGTTGTAGCAATGTATAAAATGAGTGGTTTGTTTGGATTTGGTGATACGAGAACTGGTGGAGTCATTAGATATTATTTAATTTTCTGAAAAGCCAATTCACATTTGTCATCCCATTTGAAAGGAACATTTTTATGCAGTAGATGTGTGAAAGGTAAACTTTTGTCGGCCAATTGTGCAATGAACCTCTATATAGATTGAAGTCATCCTTGTAGTGATCTTAACTGACTAATGTTCTTTGGTGGAGGCATCATGATTGCTTGTACTTTTGCAGGATCTACTTCAATTCCCTTTTCTGAAACAATGTACCCCAAGAGTTTTCCAGATTTGATCCCAAAAACACATTTCTTAGGGTTAAGACGAACTTTGAATTTTTCTAATCTTGCAAATATTTTGGACAATACTTCAAGATGTCCTTCTCTGGTGTATGATTTTTCCAGTATGTCATCCACATAATCTTCCATGAAGATATGCATCATGTCATGAAAGATTTTAGTCATGGCTCTTTGATAGGTAGCCCCAGCATTCTTCAGACCGAAAGGCATGACGTTCCAACAATAAGTTCCCCATGGACACGTGAAAGCTGTTTTCTCTTGATCTTCAGGTGCAATCTTGAATTGGTTATATCCAGAAAAACCATCCATTAATGAATACATGGCATGGCCAGCTGTCAGATCAACTATGGTGTCAATATTTGGTAATGGGAAATCATCCTTAGGACATGCTTTGTTGAGATCTCTGAAATCTATACATATTCTGATAGTTTTATCTGGTTTGGATACAGGTACAATGTTGGAGATCCATTCTACATAGTCGATTGGTCTGATGAAGCCCACATCAAGAAGTTTTCTCAGCTCTTCTTTAACTAATAATGCAACATGAGGGTGCATCTTTCTAAGTTTTTGTTTTACCGGCTTGGCCCCTGATTTAATAGACAAATGATGCATGATAAGATCAGGATCAAGACCAGGCATGTCAGCTTAAGACCACGCAAAATTGACTTGGTTTGCTTTTAGGAATTCCATAAACTCTGGTATTTCTTGCTCTGCCATTGATGCAGCTAACTGTAAAAATTTTGGTTTGTCAGAAGTTTTAAGATCGATAGCATTTGTAGGCTCAATCAAAATAGGCGATCGTTCATGGTAGTGCTCTGGGAAAGTGTCAAGAGTCCCATCATCTGGTGCCTCAAAGAGGTTTTCACCATCTGATACGCTCTTTATTTTATCTTTTGTTTGATCTAATACTGCCAGATTTTGGTTTTCACCATTAGATCTTTCTTTTTTGTTTTTATTTTTGCAGCTGGGAAACTTGACACTCTCTTGATCAAAAACTTTATGTCAAAAATCACTGGTGGAACAATTATTTGTATCTTCTGCGGAAAGGAAGTTTACAATAGCTTCATCACTTGGAAACATGGGTATGTTAATAGATTCAGTAAAATCCCAATCAATAAGGTCAGGTTGGATTAAAGGTAGAGGATCATCAGGTTGTGTGAGATCGGCTATAGTTAAGGTCATAACAGAGTGGTCTGTAGGATCCGAGGTATGAGGTGGATTAATGATGATACTGTCCTCATGATCGTCTTGTTCGTTTAGATCTGATTTAGTATTACTAGAATCATAGTCGATTTGTGGTTCAGATTCTTGTGGTTGGGACCCTGAACCTTGTCCTTCAATTAGAGTTGGGGCATATTGGTGTATTACATCAACCTCTTTATCCCTCCAGAACTCATTATTGTAAATGGTGTCCCATTCATATTCAGTAGAGTCTATGTCAAAGTTGTTGTCTAGGAAGTTCTGAACTGTTGTCAAACATGCTTCTTGTGAATCTGAGCTTTCTTGCAATGTGAAGACAGTGCCATGTTTGGATTTTCTTTCTTTAGAGTGAGTATCATAACCCAATCCAGTTTTCTCTTTTTCAGTGAGTCCACGGAGATGAATGGGTTCAACTACTCCTTCCTTTTTTTGATAGGTCCTTCATCATAACCCATCTTCTGCATGATTGAATATCCTTTTCCATATTTGTCTGTGGGTAATTTGATATTAGAAACTGCTTCATCTTCATCTTTATAGAGCCAATTTAGAACTTCCATATCCTCAGGGTCTTCCATGGGGAATTTTTTTTTGATGAATTGCCCATTAAATTTTGTGATTGGCTCTATTGGTGTTGGCTTTGATGTTGATGCTGCTGATACTTGATGTTCCTTGATAGATGGTTGTCCATATGATCGAGGTGATGTAGGTAAATTGGTAAGGCAAAGAGAGTATTCTCCAACTCCATGATCCTTGAATTTCAGCTTTTTGTCAAAACTATTAGTCAATTGACTAATTTGTGTGTCAATTTTTAGAGAAGTACTAGCATGAGCTTCTCGATTATTAGGGACCAAAGTATCTTGACTGGATTTTATGTTGGCACAAGTTTGAACATTGGAATTATCAGCAGGTATCGTGATTTCCTGCCCATCATAAGGAAACTTGAGACATTGATGATAAGTTGATGGGACAGCTTGCATTTCATGGATCCAAGGATGGCCCAACAAGATGTTATATGCAAGATCACGGTCCAGTACTTGACAAAAAGTATTCTTTATAACAGGGCCCACTCTGATCGGTAGTATGATTAGACCTTTGGATGCTCTTTCTTCATCATCATAAGCCTTTATGGTAATCTTTCTTCTGAAATCAATGGAGTCTTCAAAAAATCCTAAGGCTTTGACCAACTTCAAGGTACAAATGTTCAAACCAACACCTCCATCTATTAGAACCCGTCTGATGTGAAACTTGTGAGCCATGACTTCTAAGTACAAAGAGGAGTTATGGGGATGAGTTATGGAAACGTCATCTTTATCAGAGAATGGAAGACAAGTGGGTGAGGACAAATGTCCTACCATGGCTTGAAATTGATTTACATCCAGTTCAGTAGATACATTAGTTTCAATGAGGGCTTTGTCTAGAATTTCCTTATGGGCTGGAGAAATCTTCAATAGTTCTAGAATGGAAATTTGAGCGGGGGTTTTTTGAAGTTGGTTAACCAAATCATATTTATGTTGAGGTGGAGGTTCTGTGGATTTTGAAGAGGTTCCCTTTAAGACAACTTTGGCTTGCACTCTTGTTGTCGCATTGACTTCTCTATATTCCACCTTCTTGTTGACTTTAATGACATTTACCCACTCTTTGTCTGTGTAAAGATGATTGATTATATGATCATCATTGATATGATTCACATTTTTTTCAGAAGATTCACCCTTTTGATAATTAGGCAATGGATTGTGAAATGCTTGGTGATCTGCGTTGGTTTGTTGATTTCCTTCTATTGTGACGATGTCATTGTCGATTAAGTCTTGAATCACATTCTTCAAGGCTTGGCAGTTGTTTGTGCGATGACCTTTACACCGATGATAATCACAGTAATATGCCTCATTCCATGATGGAGGCTTTACACTGGGTTCATAATTTCGTTGAGGCGGTAAAGTAATGAGATTTTTGGCCATCAATTCTTTGAATGCGGATTCTACAGATTGACCCAATGGAGTAAAAGTTCTTCTATTCGAGAAGAATGAAAATTTTTGTGGATTTGAATTCGAGGTATTCCCTAAGGCATTTTGATTGTTATTGGTTCCTCGATAACCCTGTTTGTTGGAAGTCCCTTGGGTGGGAGTAGAATTTTGATTTGTATTGTTCCTCTGAGGAGGAGGATTATTTCCATGATTTGCAATCGATTTGACGTTGTTGTTGTGAGAGTTTGGAGTAGTGAGGACAAATGGCTTGGTTGAAGCATGATTTGCATCCACAACACCATCATTCACCATATTTTTGTTGCGAGTCCAAAATTTGGATTTGTCCTGATTATTATGATGGTTAGATGAGCTAGGATTTTCTTTGTCATGTTTTATTATGCCTCTTTTGACCAAAGCATTTTCAATGGTTAAGGAATCTTCAATCATTTTCTCAAAAGAAGAAGGACAATGTAAGTTCAAGTGATAGCTCATTTCTGAATTTAAACTGTTGATGATTCAAGTAACCATCTTTTATTTCTCGGGAACAGGACGTGGGTATCTAGAAAACATTCTTCTCCATCTCTGAAGAAACGTAATGAAAGGTTCACCGGGTTTCTGTGCAACTTTACAAAGATCTATCATGGTGATCTGATGTTGTATGTTGTAGGTATATTGTGATATGAATAAATTGATCAATTCTTCAAATGTCCTGACGGGAGGTGTATCTTGGATAACCATTCCATAGAGTGTACTCCAAGACTCCTAGGAAATAGTCGCATTAAGTAAGTATCTTCGTGAGCAAATTCTAATGTTAAGTTTCTAAAGTCTCTAACGTGATCGATTGGATCCGTTTTCCCATTATAGCGATCAAACTTTGGCATTTCACAATGCTTGGGAAAAGGAACCATGTTTAAATTTATGTCGAAAGGATAAGGACAGATATCCTCCAAAGTGTATTTCTTTGTGGTTGTTCCTCCTTGTAATTCTCTAACTTGTCCTTGAAGTGCCTTGATTTGTTGGGTCAAGGCACTAAGATCTGAAAGGGGTGTCTGTTCAGGTTTGTTTTTCAAGTTTTCAGTGTCAAAGTCGTGAGGTAATTTAGCCCCTTGTTCGGCTAGATATCGAAAATATTTTTCCTTATCTCACTGTAAGATCTTTTCAATGGCTTTATGGAATTTTGGATCTTGTTCAGCCTCTCTAAGACGTTCTTCATCTTGTTCCTCATCACTATCCACTTGGTTTTTATCCCTGTAATTATGAAAAGGATTTTCTTCTCTATTGTCCATGTTGTTGTTGAAGAGTGGATTTTGATTGATGCTGAAAATAGGATTACTGCTTTCTCCTTCCTCTTGAGTGTTTTGAATATGACTTTCTTTCTGGATTGTATCCTTTAGTTTATTGTGTTGAGACCTTATGGAGATAGGCATATGTTTTTGGAAAATTATTCTAAACTTAGATCCTAGTTTTTGACAAAGTGTGATGGTAATGATATCTTGATCCGATAAGATATGAAATCTTATGATATGATCAAGGATACTTCTAGTTTATTGGTTGTGGCTTCCAAGTTTGATGAAGGATTTCGGAATCCTGTTGGGGAAGTTGAACCAAAAACTAAAAAGTTGTTTTGAGAGATGCACTTTTAAAATTTTGATCTTTGTTTTCAAAGAAAGGTTCTAAAAATCAATGAAGAATTTGATTGGGGTGTGAAGATACTCTATGGAAGGTTGTGGTATGTTGTTAAATTCAAGAGGTTGGTTATGATTATGCCGTTGGGATAGAGCTAATCTCTGATAATAAGCTCAGGAATCTAATGGATCTACAACATACTCATCAGTGAATCCTCTAACAAAATCCTGATATCTGTGAAGAAATCCTCGATAGTGAAGCAAAACTCGTTGACTTTTGTACAAGAATTTTCTCTTCTGCAGTGTTTTCTTGTATCCTAATGGTTTCTTGGGTTTTTTGATCCTTTTAGACAATGATTTCTTGGTAAATTTTGTTGACTTCCAATCTCTAAGCATGAGAAAATTGTTTGGAACTGTTTTTGAATCAATGGTATGAAAATCTCTTAAGTGGCTTTCAGTTGTTCTTCATGTTCCTTTTGGATGATTTCTTTATATGAATTAATGTAAAGGAAGACACAACAAACATTTTTTGAAAACAGTTGTTCTTAAAGCCCTATACTAACATTGAAGTGTTTGATCAAGAAATGTTTTTCATCAAATGTTTTCACAGGTTTTCCACATGAAAAATAGTTCAGACAGACTCACTCTTAAATGCTCAAGTAGGTCACTCTAATAACCAACAGCCCACATCTTAAAACTGCATCGACTCACACAGTTGTGTCACCCCTAAAGGGGCACCTGTGTTTTTGTCTTTTCCAGGCGCGTACTCAGAGTTACGGAAGTGAATACCGGATCCCCTGAGCAAACGGTCCTTGGTAGTTATATGGTGAGTGTCTTGGGGGCAGATTCTTCCCTCCCCTTGCACTGTGATTATCAGAATGTTTGGAAACTGACTCGGCTGGCTACTACACTAGGTTCATAGTAAGGATTTCCGTTCGGTGCGGCAATAATAAACTCCCTCAGGAGACCTCCCAACCTTTAGAACAAAGGCTTTGGGGATGGTTATCTTGCACACTACTAGAAAAAGAGGGTTTCCCCAGATCTGCTTTAAATTTTATAGTGGGGTGGAATAGCCTGGCTTTGGCTTGAACCCACTTGAGTCGTTCCCGTAGGGTGAGTACTTTTTCCCACTACGGCAGGCTCTCTAAAGGATGTAATTGAAACAAAAACATTGTATGAAATTAAAAGGCAAGTCTAGTATTTTGATCACCCAATTAAGGGGAGAGCATAGACCTATTGCCACAATCAAAGTAAGCAGATGTTCTTTTTAAAATCCAAATAACAATGAGCTAATCTAAGTGAAGATATTGCTTCACCAAAAATAGATTGTTCAACTTTAACTGCAAAATTCATTGTTTGGTGACTATCCTAGATTGCTTCATTTTATCCAGATGTGGCTACCCTAGGATTGCTTCATTTTAAAACCTTTAGGAAAAGATATAGAATTCTGTCTGCAAAATGCATCAGACTTAGAATTCTGTGATTTTGTTACAGACTATATGCACCTGAACAGAAGTTGTATGCGCCGAAACATATATGCGCCTTAACAGAGACTGTATGCGCCGAAACACATAAGTGCCAGAACAGAGATTGTATGCGCCGAAACAGAGACAATATGCGCCTAAACAGAAACTAGATGCACCCGAACAGACACTATAAGCGCCTAAACAGAGACTGGATGCGCCATAAGAAAATGTCAAAATAATTACTGTGCATGCAGGAAGGAAATTATATGCGCAAAAACATTTACTCTATACGCTTAAACAAACAGTCACTATATGCACTTTAACAGTCACAAGATGCGCTTTTACAGTTACGGAATGCGCCATAACAGTTACGGGATGCGCCATAATAGTTACGGGATGCGCGTTGAAATTTTGCAAAACAAAAAGTTAAATTTTCTGTATGCACGTCAGAATTTTTTGAATGCGCCTAAACGTCAGAATTTTCTAAAAAGCCGATTCCAGAAAGCCGAAACTATCAAAACAAACCTTACAAAAATCATTAATTTCGTGGGTTCGGGCCCCACAGTGGGTGCCATTTTATGTGTGTATGAAATATTGGATTAAATAAATAAAAATCAAAGACATGTTAATAAGACATTAAATCAAAAAGCTAAAAAGAAACAGAACAATGCAAACCGTAATCACAGCTTCTCGAAACCATCTTATCCTCCTCTAACTTCAGCATTTTGTTGTTTTTCAAATGGCTCTCAGACCAGCAGATCCAACTCAACAAAAAGACAGCATGAAGAACGAGATATGAAATGCATATTATGTGAAATGCAAAATCTGTGCTAATATGAAAGTATGGATGTGATGCTGAAAATGATGTGAATGCATAGGCTGATGGCATGAACGTAGGTATGTGTAGTGTAACCAAAAGCTTGGATTTACGCCGGAATTTATAGAGTTTTTGAATGAGTTTGATTGGCTGAATCGATCGACGGTCCGGATTAAGCTTGTTCGAACGGACGGCGGGAGATTTTTGAAAGTGGAAGAGAAGGATGGAAGGTTTCCCTTTTCTTTCAATTTTTTCATTGAGTTTCGAAGGGAAACTTCCATTTCGAAAGATGAGATAGAATTTGGAAGGGCGAGTTAGCGTGAGTTAGAAATAAAATAAAATAAATTTATTTAATTTAAAAGTGGAGATGAAAATAGAAACCTACATAATTAAATAACTCATATTTAATTATGTTTAAAATGAAATTAGGGGAAAATCAATTAATAAAATAATTTAATATTTTAAATTTGGATATGGGATGGAGAATATTCCATTATTCAAATATTTAAAAATATTTAAATTTTAGAACCAAATGATAATTAAATATAAATAAATTATAAAAATTTATTTAATTTAATCAAGCGGAGGGTAGAAATGTTAGTAATTAAATAAAATTATTTATTTAATTTAAGGTAGAAGAATTTAGAAGATGAACGATATAAATAAATAACTAAATTTATTTATATGTAGATGACATTAGAGGAATTAATTAAATAAATCATATTTAATTAATTAACAAGCTTAATCATGACCAATTTTAGACATATACATGTGCTATGTGTGAAATTTGAACCCTGAGGATGTTGCTCTTCTATCCTTGTATGGATCCATGTGATTATGAGTGTTCATGATGGTCAGTTCCTTGCCCTATGTATGGATTCATGTGATTATGATATGTGTGCAAGATGGACAATGCCTTGATTTATGTATGATTTACTAGTTGTAGGTAGGGGCCCGAGTATCTCTCAATGGGGGACAAAACCCAAAGTGGTGTCCAGGACAGCCCATTAGAGGGTTTCTTAACCCACTAATAACCTAATAATGAACTAGGGGGTAGGTAGAATTCACATTAAACAAGATAATGATATGCCTCACTCATGGCTCAAGTGCTCATTTAGGCTTGAGATGAGATGGGAAGGTCTGGAATGGCAAGACCAACTGCCTTGTCCTCATGAAAGGTATGTTGGTTCCACATGAGTTTGTATGGGGGTCGGGGATTGGGAGAGGCTACCAGGACAACCCAGGATGGGGGTCAAGGCTTGGAAATATCTGCTAGGACAACCCATATCAAGCTATGTGATGAAACTCCTCCCTATTGCAATCTAGCATTCCCTAGTTGTATTTCCTCATTCTATTGTTTTAGTGCCTCTAGAAGTGAAGTAAATGTTGTAAGTGATTTTGGAGGTGTTGACAATGTTGTGTTGGAGTCCATGTATAACCCTTGATTGTGTTAAATTGTTGCTTCCTAACTATCTATTTGTTGTGGGACCTTGTGTTATCTCCTAGCATGGGGGGTGAACCTCAGGGTTCCACATGGTTGGGAGGTTGGTGTTTTTTCCTCCATTGGGTTCTTGCTACATGCTCATGTGCATGGAGGTTTTTTATTGCATTGTGGATTCTAGTTCCTATTCTAATTCATGAAGGAAACCTTTCATGTATTTGCATATTGGATTGTACTTTCATTGTATCATTTTCTATAATTTGATGCAATCTTCCCATATGTACTAGGGGAAGCATTGTTGTAAATATTGGAATGATGTAACAAATATTGATGAATTCTACTTGTAATGAGTATTGTAAAGTAATGCATCATGCATATGTTAGTTAGCTAGAAACAGTCCTTAATGTTGATTATCAATTGTTATGTGATGAAAGTAAGTAATGTAGAATTATTTAATGTGGAGCTTTAAAAAGAACCTTGCTTGTTATATCGATCATGTTATCCTTTAATGTTGATGAAATGTTTCTAGTAATCTTGATTGTTCATTTGTGAGTATCGTAGTCAAGGAACCTTAGAGGACCTAGGGATATTTTATCATGTTATGTTATGCATTCTATTGTTATTAAAAAAAAATGTTCCATTAATTTCTCTTAGTTGGTGTTGTCCTTTGGGGTTCCTTAGTGGGGGTGTTACATACCTTTTATGCATAGTTGTAATTAATTCTATGATTTTTCCTTCTATCTATGGGTTGTTGAATAATTAGAGACTACATAAAATATTAGTACAAAATAGAAAAATTGGATACATAAAGCTTGACCAACATATTGAAATAATAAAGAAAACATGTATAATAATAACATAAAAATAAATGAATGTTATGAATGTATCATATAGGAAATCATATTAATATGTTACATCAAAATCTATGCAATCATAACATCACACTAATAATATTATTTCGTACAATTATATTCACATGAACATAATTGAAAGAGAATTTTTCTTGAAAGTACAAGGATCATACTATTATTTTAAAATCACATAAATTTATCACAACCAACCACAAGAAAATTGAACATGTATTAGATATATTCCTTAAATATCAACTTATGAACAATGGTCATAATCAATGCTCTTCATTTTCCCTATTACTAACATAAATTAATATTTTTATCTTAGAATATAATTCAAATGAGAATAATGGTGATATTTTCAATATTATGAGAGATTCAATGTGAGATATAGTAGTTAATTTTAAAACATGTAACTCTCTATATCACTAAATATTTTATTTCCCTTTAAATCTTGTATCATTTTGAGGGAGATGTGTGTGATTATCTATTGTAATAGGTGGAAGAGAGATTTTTTTAGATTATTAATGTCTCATGACACCCCCACATAATTGTTAAATTTTACAATCACAAGAAATGACAATTTTTGGAAATCATGTACCTTGATGACAAACTATATATTCTTTACATTACTAAATGCTTCATTAACTAAGCCAACATCCACATACAAATTGTACACCAATATTACATGTTGGCCAACATGTAGCAAAACTAATTTGTCTAAATGATCATCATTACCATTGTGTGATTCTATATGTTTAGTATATGAAGACACACCACATGCAACTAGCATGATAAGTGACTTTAGCATTCTCTTATTGTGGAGCATGGCCATACTTTATGTGGCATATAAATGTGCAGATAAATATAATCTTATATACTCCTCAACACTTACTAAGGTATTTTTTAACTCGATGGGGAATTTCTATCCATCAAATATTATAATTTCACTTGTATTGGTGTTGGCATCCCTTTGAATTTAACTTATTTTGGACGATTCCCTTATCGATAAAAAATTATGTCCAAGGTCAAAACTATTTAGAATATAGTCCATAATGCTTTATAATAAGTGTTGCCTATATACATATGAATTATAATTATTATTTTTAAATTGTTACAACATGTAATAATTATTACTAAGCATAAAAATGCAATGGTATAAAATTGCATACAATGGTATTCTTACATAGGAGGTAATTGGGTCAGATCACCAAAAAGTATAATTATTTTTTTACCAAATTCTTCTATGCCATGTGAAGAAAGTAATTATTTTTAGTATTTTTTGAAGTCAAAAAATATTTTGGGGAATATAAAACTCATTTCATCAATGAGAATATATGCAACATGCTTAATATCTTCCTACAATACAAGTAGTAAGGTTGCACATTCTTAATGGTAATTTTTAAGGACGAATGAGTTATAGTGGCATGCATATTAGAAGAAACAACTCCTATTGACCTATAAGTAGCAACAAGGGACTTGTATTATTGAATAGTCTAATATCCATGTATTTTTTCTATAATTAAATACATAATATTTCTCTATAAATTAGTAGTTCCTTTGATGATCATCTTAAGAGGTTTGTCATTATCATGTAATTTAACATGTCCCATGATTGCATCAAATGTAATGTGTTAGTTTTCACTTAAATTACTTGAAGGATTCAATTGATGATGAAATTATCTTTGAGCTAGTCCTCTTAATGGTTGATTTAATGAGTTGTATGTTTTATTATTGCAATACATATTAGAATTAATATTGGTTCCAATAATTCTCCATGTCAAAGTCTTATCAATCAAGAAGCACAATATCAAACAACTAGGCATTGCATCATGTACATCCAACTTAGAAAAGAATGTAACTCCTCTATTTTGGTATTATCATCATCACAATATTCAATCTTGGCATCATTAACATCATTAATTTATCTAAAGAAACATGTTTACAATATATATTTCATGTAGTATATAGATTTCTAATACTCATAGTTTTGAATAATGACTTCTTGGTCAACTCCAATATCAACTCTAGTGTCATGGAATGATTTACATAATAACTTACTCAAACAAAAATATTCATATTCAAGTTACTATTTATAATTGAAAGATATTTGGTCCAACATTTTATAATCACTAGCATACAACATGGATAATATGACCAATATCTTATAGATTTTTCCATACATAATTGATTTAATTGCATGGGGAATTTCACATATGCATAGATGACATTTATTTTGAATCAATCGTCATGGTTAAAATATATATGAAATAGTACACTTTCATACAGCATAAATATAAAAAATAACTCAATGCATTCAATAATGAGTAATTTTAGCAACATGTATGACATATTTCATGTACGCCTAAGTCACATTCAACAACTATCCTAGTTAGGAACCTTATGTACATGTATAGTGTAGGATCATCTAGGATACTTGTGTTAGATACCATAGTCAACATGTCATGAAAAATCTATAAACTCTTTTCCACTTTGGATATATTTTAGAATATATTTTAAAACTACATGATGAGATAGTATCAGTTGACAATTTACGTTTCCCCTCCTTATGGAAAGCATGTCTAGATTATGAATATTTACTATTTCATCATTTTGCGCTATTAAATATTTATGTTATCCACCTAAGTCATCAATCAATAATTTGGATTCAATTTATAATTATCAAGGAGCATTGTAATGATAAACATTGATTCAACCTTTTTTTCACATTCATGTACCTAGCACTACATTTGGTATTGTGTTCAACATGATTTAATAAATTTATATATTCCATACATATATCATTAGCCAAAATTCTAGTTGTTCCCATTAAATAAGAATCTTCTCTTGTAGATTGTGACATAAATATATTTATTTCATGATCTTTAAGAGAGTTTTATGCAATTTTTTATTTTTTCATATAAATCATTTGCCTTTCCAAACTTTGATTATTCCAACCCAAAACTCTATATTTCCACTCTTTCTTACAACAACATAATATTATAATATTAAAAGTACATGTATATTGTATAACAAGAAAATAACATATGTATAATTATATATGTTTTAGTCAAATACCTTTCCTAGTGGTCTTTTACTTTTAAATTTTTTAAGAGGATCCCATGATGGAAATTTTTAAAATGATGCTCCAAGTACACATTCAAAATATGGGGATTTTCAATTATATTCTTGTTTCTCCACCTCTTTGTATCCCTTTAATTTGATGGAGGCACAAGTCAACATTAGTTGATGGATATTAGACCATTTTGTATTAGCTAAACTTAAGTTATAAAAATATAGGACATCCTAACTATGTTTTCATACTTATTAATTTACTTTTGCACATGTACCAATAAGCCATAGTCCCTCTTAGTCAACATTCATAACACATTATTTGCTCAAATAGTTGATCATCAGGAAAGTCTTATGAACATTATTGCAATTTTTTAATTATCATAGGTACACCATCCTCTATATTTTTTATATTTATACTATAACTATATTTTGGTTCCATTGTTACAATATAAAATTTTAACTATAAATACTAGAATCTAGGGTGACTTCTAAACTTCATATCATAATACCTCATCAATCTCATCAAATCTAATGAATATTTATGTATAGAAACAATTTTTTTATTGGGATACAATCATTATGCTTCCCTAATATGGAATAGAGTAGGTAATTCCAATTCAAATAACCCTTCTATGTTTTAATAATTAATTAGTGAGAGCCCAATATAGGGCTAATAAATAATTAAAATTGACCTATTACCATTATTTACAAAAAAAAAATCCTCACTTCTTCTATTTACACCATGTTGAAACAAATCCAATTGTAGCAATTGAAGGTTTATGTTGAGGTTCATATTCTTGTCCATTAACCACACTATCATCATATGCATTTGATATATCTTCATAAAATATTGGATTGCATAAATTGTAGGCTTCTACCTATACATCCATCTCTTCTTCTATTAGTGTCACGATTAAGTTATCATTAAGTTCCATTCTATATAATATTTATCATATCTTAAGTTATATTTCAATTGAACCTATACATGTGATTATTTTACATACTAATCAAAATTTTAAGATCACATTTATGACATAATAAGCTCCTTTCAATTATAGATATATCTTATGGAAAATTAATTATTGTCCCCTATATTTATATTGACCTCCTTGTGAATGAGTAACTTATATGATTGGATTGAACCTAGCAATAAGCATTTCCTCATTTTGTGTAAGCACTTATAAACTATAAAGTTACTTCCTAGGATCCATGTTATTCCATTTAGATAGTTAATGCCTATTTTTCTCATATTGGCACCTAGCATAAGAAGGCCCTTCATTTTATATACCAAATCTTATCTTGGGTATTCCTTTTTATAAATAAAACACATTTAACTAAGAAATAGTTGATCTATTGCATCATAAAAAAATTTATGCCTTTCATGCAAATTGTCACCAAGTATAACTAAAATATGGAAAAAAAACATATGGTGTAGATTAAGCTTCATCAACAATAGGGTTGTTTCTCAAGAACACTCTTCTTTCTTGCCCATCCCTAGTGTTTCCCAAATGCACTCTACTTTCCCACCCATCCCTTTTGAATATTTTTTGTGCATGGTTTTGGATAGTAAGGGATTCCCCTTGACCCCCCCCTCCCCTCTCCCCATATACTTTAGTGGTACAAATGACGATTCTCTTTGCTTTGGTTGATTCTTAGATCCCAATGGTTCACATTGTGTCTCCTTCTACTACTAACACTACTTCGAAAAGCCTTCTAGACCTTGTGAAACCCTCTATGATTTTTGAATCTCAAGGCCTAGAAAAGTGTTCTTATGGATGAAGGTTGAGTTGACCATGTGTGTTGAGCTTCTATTCCTAAATTCCTTGAGTCTAATGAAGGAACTGAAATAAAGCTTTCCAACTCTATGGTGGAAAGGATTATCTCCTCTATGGATAATTCCTTGGTTAGAAATTTTTTCTCATTTCACCCTTGCTATTGATATGTTTTGGAAATGGGAAATTGCTAAATGATGGCTGAAAGAAAGCATGGAGGTTAGCATGATGGTTGGTGGCCTATGTTGGAATTGATTATCATTGATGTCAAAAGACTATGAGAAATTTTTAGAATATTGGCATTGATGTCAAAGGTGAGAAGAGAACTTTGCCAATAGAAGAAACCATATGATGGACAAAGGCCAAGGGCCACTAATCTATGTTCAAAGACCAAGTAAAATCAAATCGAGAAGAGTGGATAAAAGATGAAGTGTGTGAGTGGAGAAATAAATGATATATCAATAATGAAATGAATCATATATCAATGCTGAAGTAAATCAAATTCAATAAAGGATTGAATCAAATATCAATAAGGGAATGAATAGAAGATATATTATGAAGCACTTCTTACATGATAAAGAAATTAATTAAATAAATAAAGATTAGTTTTAACCAAAATTCAAAGGGTATGATGAAGGGTTGTGTCTCATGATGAGATAAGATATATAGGATAATTCATTCCATGAGATGTTATGTATGGGAAAGTTTTATCATTCAAGAGTGAGTGAGGAATTAAAAAAGGGAGGAACGTTTTATCATTCAAAGAAGAAGTGTATGGAATTAGAATATGTAGCATGAAGTAAATAAGAGGAATATAGAAGAATGAAGTGAATGAATATTATTAATTAAAGATCTAGTTAAAAGAGGAGAAAGAAAAAGTATTAAAAGGTAGTAATTAGTCTTGACAAAAAGAGATATCCTTTTAAAAAGTTATCTCTTTTCAAAGAGATGTAACTCTTCATTGAGATGTAAATATATAAATAAATGTGTGTAAAGGAATATCTATTAGTCAAGAGAGAAGTGTGTGGATGATAAAAATATATATTATTGTTGATATGTGTAAAAAGGAAGCAATTATTATTTAAGATGAGTCATGACTATGTAAAGGGTCATTATCATTGAAAGGACATGTATCTCTTTTTAGAAATATGAAGATTATAAAGGCAATAAGAAATGTGTGAAGAGAGTGGAATAAATGTAATATCATAAAAGAAAATTTGTGAAAGGAAGTGTGTAAGGTACAAATATATATCATTCAAGAACAAGAATTTAAGAAGATTATATGCAGATTTGTGTGTGAAGATTTAAGAAAGAGAATATATGTAAATTTGTGTATGATTATTTTGAGGAGAATATAAAAGGAGATCATTAAAGGATATTTGTAAAGAAGATTTATTCTCAAGAAGACAAGATTATATTGAAGAGGTTGGTGCCTCATATTGGAGAGGTTGGTGCCCCATATTGACAAGGTTCGTGCCTCATATCAAAGAGATTGTTGTCTCTTGTTGAGTTGGTGCCCAATTGTGGGGATTGGTTTCTCTAGTGGGTTGGTGCCTAAAAATTCTACATGTGCCTAGAATGGTGTATCCAACTTGGGTTGGTGCTCACAAATTGTATAAGAGGGGATTAATGTCTCCTATAGGTTGGTGCCTATAAGACTGTAAAATAGATTATATAAAGTAATATTTTGTCATGGTTTTCTCCTATAATTGGGTTTCCATGTAAATCATGTGTTCTTTTGTTGTACATAATTTTTAGATATTATGTAAATGAGATTGTGAAATTGATATCATTTTTTTTGTTATATTGAAAAATTAAAAATACTGTATTATACTGTTTCACCCCCTCTCAATATAATCATGTGCTTGTTAGCCTATTCCTTTTCAGGTTCACTTCTAAGGAAGATCTCTTGTTAGTCCTCACCGCTAGTTCTTGGATCTACAACGAGAACAATCTATCTCTCTATAGATGAGAACCGAGCTTTGACCCTATTGCAAACATGAATAAAACAACCCATGTTTGGGTTAGGATGCATAGCCTCCCACTTGAGTACTAAAATAAAGAGGTGTTTATATGGATTGGAAACTCCATTGGAATTATCTTTGTCAATAATATCACAAAGAATAAGTCCAAGTTAGTCTTTTCTCATTTTTGTGTTAGTATTGATATTCACAAAACCCTTCCCTATATAATCATTCTTGGTTCAAATTTTGAAAAAAGACTCAACCAATCATGTATGAAAATTCCATGATTTTTTGTCAAAACTTCTTTAAAGATGGTCATTTAATTACTGAATGCAAGGACCCCTTAAATCAAAATCAAAAACTAAAATAACCTATGGAAACTCCAGATAATGGGTTGGAGGGTTATCCTTTTAAAGAAGATATTCTAAATATCCTTAGTTCCCCTTTGAAATGACAACCCTATTAGAGATAAGAACAACCTCTCTAAGAAGAAGACTACTACAACACAAACCTCTATTAGGAAGGATGGAATTGAGTCTAAAGTTGGAAAACTGATTGTCTTATAATTAGATTATATTATGGAAGGGATCCCCCCACCCCCTATAATTGAAGAAAAGAAAGGGAGCTCACTAATGAACACTATATCCTTCAGACCTCAAATACGATCTTCCCTCATCTTGAAGATGCTATACAAAGAGAAAACGAAATGAAGATCTAGAGAAGTTTAACACCCCATTAAAAGATTGAATTCCCCTCTCTCTAGGGGCAAGTACAAGCAAGACAAGCAATAATAAAAATTCCCCTAACCAAGAAGGATGGTAAACCCCTAGGGTATGTGTAGGATCATGATGGGCCAAAAAGTGGCAATATGATGGGTATGTGTAAGGTATGTGGCTGACGACTTATTTTTTACCTAAAATTGATGAAACAAAAAGGGTTTTTAAAGGATATTCTCAGCTTTCCACCAATATAAATTATGCTTTACTTTGAATTTAATAAATAATTATTATTCATTTTCTATTTGAATTATGACTAAAGTCCTAATTAATAGGCTGATTGAAAAATATCTATAGCTTTCAAACGATGTCACATTTTTTGAATCTAAAACATGTGTCACATTCTATGCTTCACATACTACAGGATTAAAAATAATAATAATAATTTCATGAAGCTTTGACCAAGTTAAGGTGGTCATACATACAAGTTTTTATATTTTTTAAAAGTTGTAATAGAAAATTCATAATTAATTATTTACTTGGAAAAAAAATACAAAAAATATGCATCACATTGAGACATGAATCCTCTACTTATATCTAAAATCTTATAAAAAAATATTATCATTTTATTTTTGTTAGGGTGGTTAGACAGACACCTACTTCTTATTTTTTCCCTAAAATTTAAGTACTACTACATTGAAATTTCAAATTTTCACCAAATAGATTTATTTTTAAAATAAACCTAGTAGTTTAGAAACTACATTCAATTTGCTACAGATTCTATTCTTACATATTTTTGAAATAATATAGATAACTTATTCAAATTTTTACATTAAGTTTCCTAACTCCGATTTTTCTAAATTTTTCACCACTTAAGGGCCTATTTTTTCTATGATGATCCTACACATACCCCCTAAAAATAAATGTAAAACAAAAAGTAGATGTAGGATTTGATACTAAGGTTGGAAAGCCTTCTCAGTGTGAGACATGACAAAGAAAAGTAGCTAAATAAATTTCTAATGGAAGGAAAATAAATTTGGAGACATCCTCTAGAAAGAACTGTAAATAAAGATGCTCTCTTGGAATGTTAGAGGACTTAATAGTCCTCATAAATAATTTTCCCTAAAAATTGTAATGAATAAGATAGATATCCTTCCCATTCAAGTAGTTAAAATGACTAAGAGTGACTTTTAATCTATTGCTAAATATCTATGGCCCATTATTAACTTTTTTATTTGTGAATATTTTGGGGCTTCTATGGGTATTTTCACTATGTGGAACTTGAACAAGTTTTCTAGAGCACTCTTGTCCCACTCAAAAAGGATTTTGGGAATTAGGTTCACTTCAACAATTTTATCTTGGAATATTATCAATATATATGACCCAATGTGAGTAATTCCAAAAAAGAGGTGTGGGATGATGTGGCCTCTCAAATCTTGTCCAATAGAGAGACTTTGTGGATGGTGGTAGGGGATTTTAATTTCCCCCAAGTTTTCCTTCAAAGAAAATTGGGTGATTAATTGACTACATTGATAACACGACCGATTTAGTTGACTTTATTTATTCTACTAGGCTCATGGATATTGATCTTCAAGAACACCTATTCACTTGGACTAACATAAGGAAAGGTAACCACCTCATCTAGGTTAATCTTGATAGATTTCTAGTTTCTTCTAACTGGGACATTATTAGTAATTATAACCTTTTTCTTTATCGAGAACTACCTCTAACTACAACTCCTAATCCTAAACTAGAGAAATAGCCTTCCTTCTAGTCTTTTCTCATTCAAATTGAGATTATATGTTCTACTCATCCTAATTGTTGAGAGTGTATCTCCAAGTGGTGTAATATCCCTACCTTGGATCTGCTATGTATAGGATGGCTCAAAAACTCATAAATATTAAAAATAAATTCAAATGATGGAATAATTTTATCTTTGGGGATGTTTTGGAATGAAAGAAGGTTTTGAATACTAAGCTAATAGATATTCAAACAAGAATGTCTCAAGGAGACATAGCCAAGGAAACTTTCCAAGAAGATATCTCTTTAGGACAAGACTGGAGAAACATCTTAAATAAAGAGATTTTCTAGAAGAACTCTAGAATTCAATGGCTGAAAGAGCAAGATAGAAATTCCTCTTTTTTTCACTTTACAATGACACAAGAAAAGGAATACTATAACCAGAAAAGTATTGGAGTGAATGGTGTTGTTGTTTGTTTTGATGAACAACTAGAACAGATTACTTCCAAGTACTTCCAATCTACTATGACTAAACTATCCACTAACCCCTCTAGTGTGATTGAAGATTGGCTATTGGATAGTATCCCTTTAGCCTTATCTTGTGAAGAAAATTCTCTACTTTTATTTCCAATTTTTAAAGAGGAAGTTAGAGCTACTACTTTTTCTTTGGGGCCTTATAAGGCCCTAGGCTCAGATGGTTTTCCCCTATCTTTTCCAAGGAATTTTGGGATAGGTTTTGATGTTTTATGGTGGTTAAATTCTTCTTTAGAAATATAAAATTACTAAAATAGCTCAATAATACTTGTATTGCTCTTGTTTTGAAAAAACTGGACCCCTCTAAAATATCTTATTTTAGACCAATTAGCCTTTGTAATAATGTCTATAATATATTTTCTAAAATCCTTGTGGATAGGATAAAACCTTTACTGGGAAAAGTAATCAATGGTTGTCAAAAAGGCTTTGTGCCAGGTCGATAAATCTTTGATGTTGTGATCTACACCCATGAAATAATGTATTCTATAGATAGGAGTGACCTCCCTAGTATGGTTTTTAAACTTGATATCTCTAAAGATTATGATAGAGTCTCCTAGAATTTCTTATTTAAAGTGCTAAAAAAATTGGCTTTTAAGAGAGGATCATTCATCTTATTAAGGAATGTGTGTCTATGGTCAAATTGTTGGTGCTTGTCAATGGAGTCCCCAAAGGATTCTTCGGCTCTGAAAGAAGGAATAGACAGGGGGATCCTTTCTCCACTTATCTTTTAATAATAATTTTTGAAACTGGAATAAATATTTTAATATTAATTGCTAATGGTACCCTTAAGGGAATCAAAGCTACTACCTCGCATGACCCTTTAAGCATCCATTAATTTGTTGATGATACTATATTATTTGGAAATGCCTCAAATGGTGGAAGCTAGAGATGAAAAACATGTTTAAATAATTATGTTGTTGTTGCTAGCCAATGTATTAATTATGAGGAGAGTAGTATTTAATTTTTTAATACAAACTTGGAGTTACAATGTTCAAAAAGTAAAAACTATACTAGGATATTTTTGTGTTTCTCTTCTAGGTGTTTATCTTGAGATCCTACTTACTATTAAAGAGGTCACACCCACTTTTTGGAACTAAATTTTAGAGAGATTCTAGAAATAACTGGTGGGTGATCCCACAATATTGGTTTACTCTTTTTGGCGAAGCTGGACACTGAATTTAACTTTTTTAACTAAATCTTCACTTTCAGGCACCTATAGCTGCTTAACCATGAGGAATTTGAAGATGATGCAAACTAGTGATTTGTGACATTTGTTTGTAGATTATAATTTTAAAAAAAAAAAATTGAATCAAATTGCATTTCTTTTTCCATCTCTTTTGAAAACTAGTTTTTAACAATAAACAAATTTTTTAAAGAGTGATGTTCACTGTAAACAACATAACTTTTTTCTATGAAGGATTAAGTTCTAATTTTTTCAAATTTAGCTTTGTAACTATGATAGCTAGCATGTTCATTTCATTTCATAGTGTTTTATTGAATATTTTTTTCTTAATTAAGTTTTGAAGTCAGACCAATTACAATTTAGACATAGGTGAAATGTATACAATATAAATTTTTGTGTATGTATCAAAATTCAATTTATTTTTTTGTTGGATCAAGGACATCAATACCTAGCACGAAAAATATTTTTCATAATTTTTTTTTTATAATCTACTATTTTTCCACATGTGCAGAACAAATAGCTTGATTTTTGGTGAAAAGTATATGTTTAATTAAAATAAAAAAAACATATAATAAAACCAAAATATATTAAAACTATATTTTATTGATATCTCTTTTTGAGGACTACCATCATCTAGTTGGGTCTATAAATTTGATTCCATTTTCATCTTCAACCCAAGCTCAAAAAGGAAAAATTTTGCAAAAAATTGCTAGAGGAGGGGGAGAAGGGGAAAAAATGGGGTTTGAGCAAACCCCCTTAGAGCGAAGGGAGTTTGCTAGAAAGGGGGTCTACTCGAACCCCCCTTTTTTTTCATTTTCACTTGATTTCATAAGAAAAAACTGACCAAAAGGGGTTTGAACAAACCTGGCTTCAAAAAGGGGTTCACTCGAAGGGGGTGTTCAAGTGAACCCCTTTTTGGGGTTCGCTTGAACACCTCCCTTCTAATGAACCCCTAAAAACCTTTTTTTTTTGTTTGGGAGCATTTTTGCAAGTTGTCTTCATGAAGGGAATTGTAAACCACTATTGTGGGATCACCCCGATAGGTTGGAAAGGTAAAATCTTGAGTCATGTAGTAAAATTACAACTTCTTGTTATCTATACAAGGCATTCATGTCTACTGCTTGTCTCTATTTAAGATCCATCAGTTTATAACTAAAAATTTTCTTTAAAAAAAAAAGGAATTTTCTTTGGTCTAGTATAGAAAAAATGAAAATAACGGCCCTCATAAATTAGGATAAAGTTTTTCTATATAAGGATCATGAGGGCCTAGGAATTAGACAGGTTTTTCTCACCAATAAATCACTCATGTCTAAGGTTGACTAGGACCTCATTTTGAATACAAAGGAATGGTGTGGAATTATGAAATATAAATATTTAAACACCCATTTACTAGGAACCTCACTAAATCTACGTTTCCTAGTGGCTCTCTAATCTAGAATAGCATCCTCATATATAATAGCTTTATTTAGTCTAGCCTAAAATAGAAGTTTGGTAATGGCCTTAGGATTCACTTTTGGGAGGATACCTAGGCTTTAGATCAACCTTTAAAAAACCATCACTTGTTTGAGGGTTTAGATGGCCCAACTATGATTTTTTTGGTAGGTTGGCCTCAAACTACCTAATTTTGATTGACAACATTAAACAATGAAGGAAAATTGAGGCCTATTGTATTGACCATGTGGAACTAATCCAAAAAGCTCACACCCTACAATAGGAACTTTAGTTGATCAGGATCCCTTTGTTTCCAAAGAATGGTGATTTTTTCTAGGCCAAGGATAGGAGAGGAAATTTTTTAGTAAGGTATACTTACAGTCTATCGTTAGATAGTGATTAACTACAACAAGAATTAGAGAAAGATTTAGAATCATCAACTCACCCCCAAAATAAAATTCTTTGGTGGAAAAATACCCATAATAGAATTTGTACTAGAATAACTTAAAAAGAAGAGGATTGAAAATCCCTAATATGTGTGTCTTATGCAAAAATGTTGAGGAAGCGATGCCACATGTACTCCTCCATTGTGTTTTCTATAGGGAAATTTTGGTATTAGCATTGCAAAAATTTGAGCTAAGTTGGGAAATAAATAATGGCCTAAAAGAGTTTATTGTGAATTAGACCTATCCCTAGTCCCACTAGTGATCAAAGAGCTATGGAACAAGATTCCTCCCATATATGTTGGGGCATATTGAAAGAAAGGAACAATAAATTTTTCTAAAAAAATTAAAGAAATACTAAGGTGTTTATGGATTTCTCAAAGCTTCTGATGGAAAATATCTCTGTTAGTAAATGGAAAAATCTCATTACCCCCCAAACCTTTTGAAATTATAATTGGTAGCAGGTGGGTCATGCCCTTGGACCCCACTAGATTGACAATTCAAGAAAAATTGCTTGTCAAATTACTAAATGGTGACCTTCCCTACTTGATTAGGGGAAGTTAATTTTTTATGGGGTTGCTAAAGAAAATTGAGGTCAAGAAAGTGGAGGAGGAATTCTATGATCTAGTGATGAAGTCATTGTTAGATTCTTAAGGGGGTTGGTATTGAAAACTAGCAATGTGGCAGAAGCAATGGCTATGCTACGGGGGCTTAAAAGCTCCATCTCCTTGGGAATTAAAAAACCTATAGATTGAAGGCAATTCCAAGATCATTATAGATATTTGTTAGAAACAGATATATGTTTCTAATGGAATCATATAAAAAATAAATATATTATATATATTAGATTATTATATATAATATATAATATAATATAATATATAACATTATTATACTATATAATTAATATATAATATTATCATATTATATAATATATTATTATATTTTATAATATATAATGTGCATTATATATAATATATTATATATTATATATTATATATTAATTATATAGTATAATGATATAATATAATATAATATATATTATATTATAGTAATATATTATATATTATGTATTATATATAATAATGTAATATTATTATATTATTAATAATATAATATATAATATATATAATGTAATAGAAATAACTTTATATTGTAAGCCAATTTTCTTTAAAAATTAGTGAAAAGCAAATAGATATCTATTTATAGAAGTATAAACAAAAAAAATGAAACTTTATCATTTGGAATTTTCACCCATGACTGCACGAAGAGGGCGAAGACAAGCAAATGGATATTTGAGAAAATTGATATCCATGTTTGAAAATAGCAATCAAAACCATTTCTCTTTTCAAAGGTATGCGATTTTTAATTATTTTTCTTCAAAACACTTGTTTTAGCATTATTTGTTAACAATTTTAGTGTAAAATAGGTTTTTTATATACATTTTAGTTTGTAATTAAAAATTGTTAATTTTTTAAATTTTCAACATCAATCAGATGTTGCAATGGTAGAGAATCCAAATCCTCCTCTGAAATGAAACCCTGCCTAGCCAAATTCTCCTCCACCACCAAATCCTCCCTTACAAAACCCTCCTTATATCCATGACTTAATCAATGGTAACTTAATTGAATTGAGGAACATTTTCCAATTATACCATAGGCACCCTCACTTTTCTGCAATGAAAAACACTTTGTAATCAATAATTTCTAATGTTGAAACCCTCACCAACCAACACATTTCCTTTTTAGAGTGGTGAGTGGCCAAGAGACCACAATATTTTGGTGGGTTATCATACGATCAGGTGAGGGAAATAGACATTTCCAAAGCCCAGTTAGCACAACTTTTCATCAATCCTAAAACTAGACAACCCGTTGATGTGTGTAAGACCAAATATTTGATTAAATGGTGCACACGTCAAGGTATCCTAGATAATTTTTGGGATCATTGGTAGATAGTTTTTGATAAACCACCCAACAACAATGTTGATGTCCCCCAATATTTTCTTCAAAAACTATATGTTGAACTTGTCATGGGTAAGCATGTGAACGACTTTGATATGATGAATTTCCAAAGTATGGCTAGAGGAATACCTCAAGGTAGACCCGAGTCAAATTGAGTAACCCTAGTTATTGCCCCTCCTCTTACTCCCCCACCTCCAATACAACACCTAGATATTTTTGTAGATGCAACACATCAGAGTAGCTTAGTTGTACACGCTTTGACTAGCTATTTGATCAAACAGAGCTCACAATTAGTGTAACCGCATGATAGTGATACACCTGTTGGATCAATTTCTATTGGTATACCCTCCTCTTCTCCACATATTTGTGTGCCTCATTAGTGCATTATGTGCAACCACATATGTTTAGTTCCTCTTGCACAACCTACTGAGGCTCTGATGAACACTTTTGATTATGAGGTCCATCATTTGTTAGATGTAGGATATGAGACAATAGAGGTTAGAGCACATCTTGGAGAGTCATCGGGTGTCATTTATGAGGAGGATGTTGGATCTTATCAACAACATACAATGGTAAGACTTAAAGTAATTTCATAGAGAATTTTATCTTAAATTAATATTTTATAAGAGATATTAGTACTAATGTATATTTATGTATCGGATTTAACAGTTGATGATGGAAGATCAAATTATGCAGGTCCAAGAGGGTACCCTTATGTCCATTTCATTTGACCTAGAGAGTAACTATATGGTTACTTTTTTGTTCATACATGTTTAGGTTTTTTATTGTATATGAATATCATCTAAATTATGATTTAGATGTTAATTTTTCAAATCTATTATGAAAATACATGTACATAGATTGATAATCTTATGTATTCTTATGTTTTTATGCAACAATCTACTAATTTTACATCCATGATGACTATTTTAAAACATTGGAAGAAGCATCACAATAGGTATATGTTTTTTTATATTCCTGACATTATGATTCTATGTACATTTTCATTTCTAGTCTTACGTTCTTGACATTTTTTATATAGGAAACTATCATAGTTGGTTCATTCATGATGAGCCCTTCTACAAAAAGAGAAAAATCATCATAGGAGGTATGTGTTTATTTTATATTGTAGATATATAAGTTTAGATAGGAGTAGATATATGTTTAGTTTATGTTTATTTGTCAATAATTATATATTAATTTATATCAATTTTATTTTATCTAGTATAGTCCTTTTCTCGATTTAGCAATGTGATGAATCCTCAACCATTTCAATACATTAGGACTCTCGATCTTCCTAGGGGGAAATCATCTGTAGAAAATCTTGCAAAAAAATGAGCAATACTTGAGGTAATCAATAAATCCATTATAGATAAATTATAGTTCAATATAGTGATTTTGATGTTAATTTGAAAATTCTAAATTATAGTATATAAGTTTCTATTTAGTAGTCTAAGTTGTCGACCATTGACATAATTAATCTAATTTGTGGTTTGAATTTTTATTGTACAAGCAACTTCAAAGCTACCAAGTACTTCGAGGAGGTTTTATTTTGATGATCCAACACAAGATTAGGATTTTCTAGAGATTGATGCATTTAGGGATTGATACATAGCTATCCGACATGTATATTGTATATAGATCTTGAGATGACATATGCCACATTTTGTAAAACTTGTTTTGAGTTAACATATATGCCAAATTTGTATATGCACATACACAATTATTCTACAATTTGATATATAAAAATTGATATTTAATCTAATTTGTTCCTTGTGTGCATGTCTTTCTACTTTGAAACTTAAAATTGGAATGTATAATCAGTTTAGAATGGTTAAGTTATGATCAATAACATGTTATAGATTAATGAAACTGCACTTTAATAGAACTTATGAATTACAATTGGCAATCCATCTATGTTAGTGTTAAATTTGGTTACCTTGGCTAACTTCACCAAATTTTAAGACCATTTTTCTAAAAATTCAAGCTCATAAAATGGCATAAAATCACACACATAACTTGGAAAGTAAATTATAAGTATTAAAAATCACTTTTTATTTTATTAAATTGGAAGGAGACTATCAATAGATACACTTTGAAGATCAATATACAATGGTTAATAATTCACATTAGCTAACATAGTTTCAAATTGAAGCACATAATCATTAATTTTTCATAAGGTAGATTTTGCATTGTCTTAGTTTTATAAATGTCACTTGATGCTCAATAGTATGTTGATTTATGAAAACATTTTTCAACTCTTACAAGAAATGGATAAAAAAAACATGAGGTAAAGGGTGGAACCAATTAAGTTCATAATCTCTCAAGCTTTTTGGAAATAAGTTTATACTTAGTATTTTATTATAAATGTAACATACAAATGTTGCTTTAAAATAATGTAGGTGGGTCAAGGGTTCAATTATACTATTATACATTGCAAGCCAATCACTTTTTAGATATTTTTAAATATTTTTTTAAATAATTTATATAGGTATTCATTTTTATTAACTCACTCATAATGATGGCTAATTGGTGGGAAGAGTTAGGTGGTGCAGAAATAAAAGGGACATGAGTAGACAAATGAGTAGTGAAAGAAAAAAAAGTGACATGAGTAAATAAAGGATAAATGAAGGAAATAAAGTGACATGAGTGGAAAAAAAGGGAGTGAAAGAACAAAAGTGACACAAGTGAATAAAGTAGCTATGGAGGAAATAAAGGGACATGATTACACAAATAGGAGTGAAAGAATCAAATATGATTATTAGTAGTTGCACCTAAGGAGTGTCTTTAGGTTGATATAGCTACATATAGGTATATTAATGAAAGCTGTGTCTAAGGATGTGATATGTGAGGGTTGAATAACATTAGGGATGTAAGAGGCATGAGCACCAACCATATAAATAGGATGGATAAAAGGAGACATGTAGGATGGGTGAGAAATAAAATGAACACTATGGAGGGTGAGTGATGTAAACTATCTAGGGTTTTCAATAAGGTGGAAAACTCATAAGTAAGCTACGAGTAGGATGGATTTAACCTAGGCATAGGGAATATACCATATAAGGATTTTGTATATAAATGGTACTTGATATGAAATTATTATATTTAGGAAATTTGTATTAATAATCACCTTGGTAAGAATATCAAAAAATGAAATAAAGCAAAAAAATATCTTCACCTATGGTATCTAATTGATTACATGATTATTTCAAGTTATTAACCATCTCATATTTTTTTCTTTGTTTTCAAAAAATTTAATGAATTCATCATGATCACAATATGATTCTTACTTATCATAATGTAACATGTGATCAACATAAGAGGTCATGGAAGAGAGGGGTCATGGGTTTAATCTTGCATTTCATCAAAGATATCCTAACACTCTTAAGATATTTAAAGGAATGTTCACACAATGATATGTTGATATAATAGTAAATTAAGAAATAATATACTTTAAAGAATAGTCATGGAAGTTATGTGTTCACTATAGTGTATGGAAATAAATTACACTCTACATATAGGATCTAAGGGTAAAATACCAAATGGATTAAACTAGGTATATTCTTAGAATATATGAGATTGATTAATGTAAAGAAATATTTAAGTAACTAAAATAGAGAAATAGAAATTTTGAAAGGGAATAAAGAGCTTGTTTAGTAATAAGCATATTTAGTGCAAATTTGGAAATAAGCATTTATTTTGTGCATCCTAGACCAAAACTGATTATTCTAGCACGTCCAAGTGGGAAACCAAATTATAGGGAATGGCTCTATTCATTCTCCAATTCACCCAATCATTTCAAAGTTCACTATTTCGAAGTAGTCTCTTAAGAGCCCTAAGAGAAAAACAATACCAAACTATGATGGAGTGCTTCTCTAAGCTCATGGAACCTAACAATGTTTTTTCTACATGTACAAGTCCATATTGAATCCCTCCACATAAACCTCTCTCATTTTTGGTCAATTCAACACCATTTGACCATGTCAACTTAGAATGGAAACTTGCAAAAAGCGTCAGTAGAGAGTGGTGCAAATTTGGAAATAAGCATAATTTTTATTTCATGCATCCTAGACAAAAACCAACTACATCAACACATCCAAGTGGGAAGCTAAATGGTAGGGAAGGTTTTCTTCATTCTCCAAGTCAACCAATCATTTCAAAGTGCACTATTCTGATGTAGTCTCTTAAGAGCCTTAAGAGCAAAAAACTATCAAACTATGATGGAGTGGTTCTCGGATCTCATGGAACCTGAAAATGTTTTTTCTACATGTACAAGTCCATATGGAATCCCTCCACATAAACCTCTCATTTTTTGTCAACTCAACACCATTTGGCCATGCCAACTTAGGATGAAACTTACAAAAAATATTAGTAGAGAGCAGTACACATTTGGAATTAAGTATATTTTGTTTTTCATGCATCCTAGACCAAAACCAACTGTGCAAATTCATCCAATTGGGCAAATAAATGCTAGCTAAGGTATCTATTCATTCTCCAAGTTACCTGATCATTTCAAAGTGCACTATTTCGATGTAGTCTTTAAGAGAAAAAAATGTCAAACTATGAAAAAGAGGTTCTCAGAGCTCATGGCACATAACAAAAAAAAATTCTGCATGTACAAGTCCATATGGAATCCCTCCACATAAACCTCTCTTATTTTTGGTCAACTCAACACCATTTGGCCATGCCAACTTAGAATGGAAAATTGCAAAAAGCATCAGTAGAGAGCAATGCAAATTTGGAAATAAGCTTTGTTTTTTTGCACATCCTAGACCAAAACCAATTGCTTCAACATGTCCAAGTGGGAAACTAAATTATAGAGAAGGGATATGTTCACCCTCCAAGTCACCTAATCATTTTAGAGTGCACTATTTCGATGTAGCCTCTTAAGAGCCTTAAAAGCAAAAAAAAATCACACTATTACAGAGTAGTTCTTAGAGCTCATGGAACCTAACAATGTTTTTTTTGCATGTACAATTCCATATTTCATCCCTCCACATAAACCTCTCTCATTTTTGCTCAACTCAACACAGTTTGGCCATTCCAACTTAGAATGGAAACTTGCAAAAAGTGTTAGTAAAGAGTAGTGCAAATTTAGCAATAAGTATAGTTTTTGTTTCATGCATCATAGACCAAAAATGACTATGCCAACATGTCCAAGTAGGTAGAAAAATTATAGGGAAGGGATCTTTTCATTTTCCAATTCACCCAATCATTTTGGAGTGCACTATTTTGATGTAGTCTCTTAAGAGCCTTAAGAGCAAAAAACTGCCAAACTATGACAGAGTGGTTCTTAGAGCTCGTAGCACTTAAAAATATTTTATCTACACATAAAATTCCATATGGTATCCCTCCACATAAATATTTCATTTTTTTTCAACTCAACACTACTTGGCCATGCCAACTTACATGGAAACATGCAAAAAGCATCAGTAGTGAGTAATGCAAATTTGACAATAATAATTTTTGTTTTTTGCATCCTAGAACAAAAATGACTACACCAACATGCTTAAGTGGGAAAATAAATTCTAGTGAAGGGATCTATTCATTCTCCAATTCACCTGATCATTTCAGAGTGTACTATTCTAATGTAGTCTCTTAAGATCCTTAAGAGAAAAAAATTATCAAACTGCAATGGAGTGGTTCTTGGAGCTCGTGGCACCTACCAATGTTTCGTCTACATATACATGTCCATATGGAATCCCTCCACATAAACCTACCTCATTTTTTTCAACTCAACATTGTTTGGCCATGCCAACTTAGTATGGAAACTTACAAAAAGTATGAGTAGAGAGCAATGCAAAATTGGCAATAAGCATATTTTTCTGCTTCATGCATCCTAGAACAAAATCGAATGTTCCAACACATCCAAGTGGGAAGCTAAATGTTAGGGAAGGTCTATGTTCATTTTCCAAGTCACCTAATCATTTCAGAGTGCACTATTCTAGTGTAGTCTCTTAAGAGTCCTATGAGTAAAAAACTACTAAACTATGACAAAATGGTTCTCAAAGCTTGTGACACCTAACAATGCTTTTTCTACATGTGCAAGTCCATATGTAATACCTTCACATCAACCTCTCTCAGTTTTGGTCAACTCAATACTGATTGACCATGCCAACATAGAATGCAAACTCACAAAAAGTGTTAGTAGAGAGAAGTGTAAATTTGGAAAGAAGCATATTTTTTGTTTTTTGCTTCTTGGAAAAAAACTTGCCGTGTCAACACATCTAAGTGGGCAGCTAAATAGTAGGGAAATGCTTTGTTCATTCTCCAATTCACCTTATCATCTTGGAGTGCATTATTCTAATGTAGTCTCTTAAGAGCCTTAAGGGCAAAAAGCTGCCAAACTATGATAGAGTGGTTCTTGGAGCTCATGGAACCCAACAATGTTTCTTCTACATGTGCAAGTCCATATGGAATCCCTCCACATAAACCTCTCTCATTTTTTGTCAACTCAACACCATTTGGCCATAGAAATTTAGAATAGAAACTTGCAAAAAGTGTCAATAAAGAGCAGAGAAAATTTGGCAATAAGCTTATTTTTTGTTTCAAGCATCCTAGACTAAAACCAAATGTGCCAACATATCCAAATGGGTGGATAAATTCTAGGGAAATGTTATATTCATTCTCCAACTCACTTAATCCTTTCAGAGTACACTATTTCGATGTAGTCTCTTAAGAGACCTAAGAGAAAAAAAAAACTATCAAACTATTATAGAGTGGTTCTTGGAGCTTGTGAAGCCTAACAATATTTTTTATGCACTTACAAGTCCATATGGAATCTCTCTGCATTAAAATCTCTCAATTTTTCCCAATTCAAAAATGGTTGACCATGCCAACTTAGAATGCAAACTAGCAAAAAGTGTCAATAGAGAGGAGTACAAATTTGGAAAGAAGCATATTTTTTGTGTTTTTCTTCCTAGACCAAAACCAATTGCACCAACACATCCAAGTGGGTAGCTAAATTCTATGGAAAGTATGTGTTCGTTCTTCAAGTCACCCGATCAAATTGAATTACACTATTCTAACATAGTCTCTTATGAGCCTTTTGAACATACACATGAGATACTTACACATGAACATGAATACACTTGACATTCATGAACATACATATACATGCACATGATATTACAATTGCCATTCATGAATATACATACATACATCATGAAATTGTTTACCTATTACCATCCAAATCTAATCAATCTAGTTACATACCATGTGCATTGTTAGCATACACATAAAACATCATATTCATCATCAATCTAGTTGTATACCATGTGCATTATTAGCATATGCATAAATCATTACATCCATCATGTCAATATAACTAATAAAATGCATATCGTATTAACCTTAAGAATTATTTAGTGAATTTATTATCATTGTAACTTTATCATGCTCAAAAATTGAGTGTAGTAGACCTACATATAAATAGACACAAATTGTTGAGCATAAGCAAGAGGAACTAGAAATTTTAATTGAACATTCTCTCAAACCAAATGTTATGGAAGATTAAGAATCACTACTTAAGAATTATGTGTGGAAGCACCTTATGAACGATATGTGACCATTACAAAAGTTATAACTATTGATCTCGATTGCCTTTCATCCACTTCAAATTCTTCAAAAAAACTACACATATAAACAAGTGAATTGTTAAGAAAAATAATCTTGAAGACCTATTTGAAACTCAACAATGGTGGATTTATTGTTATTGTAACCTCGTCATGCTCCAAACTTGAATGTAATAGACCTACATATAAATATAGACAAATTGTTGAGCATAAGCAACATGGACTACAAAGTTTGAACTAAACAATCTCTCAAACCAAATATGATGCAAGATGAAGGATCACTGCTTATAAATTCTATATTGATGCATTACCATCATTACCTCATTGTACTCATAACACAACCATGGATGTATTGATCTATATCACTTAAAAATATACCTTTGTTCTCCTAAAAACCTACACTTATCTTCAAGACCTATTTGAAACTCAAAAATGGTGGATTTATTATCATTGTAACCTCGTCATGTTCCAAAATTGTGTGTATTAGGATTGCATATAAATATAGACAAATATATGAGCATAAGCAACATGAACTACAAAATTTGAATTGAAAATTCTCTCAAATCAAATATACCTTGAAAATATATTGATCTACATGAGCTACCATGGATGTTTTGATCTGAATCACTTGAAAATATATCTTTGTTCTCTAAAAAACCTACATTTTTACATACCAGTTAAATTTTATGCAAAATTTTAATGTACTTTTAATCCAACCCATATAAATAGCATGAATTTAAATAAGATGAACAATATCATACTTATCCCATACAAAAAAAAGATCTACTCAAGTGTGCCTAAAGGGCCATCTCTTACCTTTAGAGTATCCAATATTGCTTCATGATCGACACTACTAATTGTCCATAGTTATTTTATTCTTTTTTTTGTCATGATGTCTCAATAACTTAACATTTGTTGCTATAACAAGGTGTGAATACATGAGAATAGTTTTGTGTTTCTCATAGTCTTCAAATTCATGTATGTCATTCTTTCTAATCATATATGTTTGCAACCAAGTTTCAACAACAAATAAAATTGTAGGATACACAAACCCATCATCATTTATCATTGATTATGTTAGCTTCTTCTTTCCCTATACACATTGTGCCAACCAATGGTTTGATCCCTCTTAATTCCTTTGCAATGCAACAACTAAATAGACATGTCTTGGTTGTACAAGATGTGAAAGATGGTTATAGTCAACTAAACTTTCCATTTCATCTTCTAAAGAGGATTGTGTTATAGATAAAGGGGTTAATATTGTGGAATCCATGTACCTACTCACTCACTTGACTTACATTGAACCCAATCACAGTAAATACAATTCTAACAAAAACAAGCTAACTCTTGTGTCCATGTGGTTCATGCACTTACATCTGAGATTCAAAATGAATGCATCTTTGAAGATTCTCTAATTTTCTAACATTCCAATTTATCTCCCACTATGCTCTCATCAACCAACCAAAATAACCTACACACTTATGAGTCAAGTGTCCCTCCTCGTGACAATGCATAACTACACCAATCAAAAATAGAACGTGAATCACTGAATGTTGCACCACCTCTAATCTTCATGTGTTCTTTAACCAGAACTCTCTTCACACATGCACCTACTCCATCATGCTCCCCTTTTCCATGCCCAGCTTCAAAAAAACTCCAAATATAAGGCACACCCCTTTGTACATAAATTTCTACTCAATCAATAAAATATGCGGGCATTACTGAATTGTCTCATGTAGTTATCTAACCAAATGATATGTCAACCAATTGCAATATCTTTTTGTAAGAGCTGAATATTAGCTCTATACCTAAGATCACCTACAAAAATAAGGAATTCCTTCCATAATAGGGTATGCAAGAATATGAGCTTGTTTAATATTAAGACCTGTCAAAAATGATGATGAGCTATGAAGTATATTACAAAGATTACAATGACCTTGCTTATTAGGCAAGGTGAGGAATAGGATTGAACATGATTTTGGCATGTGTCTTAGTCCTATTACATGAAATAACTAACAAACTAACAACTTAGGAATCAAGCATTGAAATCTAGATAGCTATTACAATCAATAGCCCCCCATAAGAGGGAAATAGAGAGACTATACAGCCCCCCACAATGTGTAATCTTCTGCAAAAATGGTAAGTACTTGAAGAAAAAACATGATACAATGTTGACAAACAACTTGTCTCCCTTTTTAAAGAAACCAAACTAGGTACACATGTAGGAATGTTTCCCATTTTGGATATGAATTGAAAGAAAGAAGCATAAATGTGTATGATGATGGCTTTGAAACTTTCTCATGTGTCTCTTTGGACACTAAATATGAAGATGCCACAATCAAAATAGGTACATTCTCAATCAAATAAGAAGGTGATAAATCAATACTATGTGGAAATTGATGTTGAACAAGATCCAAAGATAACGATGGTTTGTCAACAGTTGTGCAATGAATATCATCAAAGAGGAGATATAACCACTCAAGTATGTCCTCCAAATCTAAAATGTGAGACTCCATAAACAAGGATGCATTTTTTGATAAATAGGAACCCCAATTAGGAAGATAATAAGATACCTATTGCAATGAAAAATTGGAATTTTTCAATGAACCGCCAATAAAAAATGAATGGTCCTGATAAACAAGAATGATGGGAGCCTCAATAAATGACTCTACACAATGAACTAATGAAGGTGAAGGTACATAAACTATATTTAAAGGATAAGGAGCATCTAAAGAAACCTCATCATCCTCATCTGAAGATTCAAAGTATTCCAAAATTTCAAACTCTTGCATATTACCATGATCATAGGGTATCTAATCTAAAAAATGAAGAGGCATAAGACAATCTAAAATAGGATCATCAAGGAATGGCTAAGTATCAGGATCTCCATATACCTCCCAAATTTTAGTCCAAAGAATATGAGGAAACTCAAAATGATCAATATCATTCAAAATTTCAACATCAATATCCATAGCAATAACTCCTAAGACATGATCCTTTTTGCAATTCCAAGCAAATTTCTTACTAGTTGTACCTAGAGGGGGGAACAAGATTATATAAATGTGGCAAAAAATGAAGCCATCAAAGATGTTTTATGATGTCATATCTCCATTATCTATAGTTTTCCCTCTTCAACATAATCAAAGAAGGAAAAAATGAAAACCCTATAATGAACTATGATAAATCTCCAAAATTACAAAGACATTAACCTTCAATAGCAATTAGAAACTCCCAAAATTGATGTTTACTGCAAATGAAGCCTTTCCAACAAATAGAACTTCTCCAAATAGTAGTATGTCCAAGTAATCAAGTAGATGCCACAAATTGCAAAAACTCAATAGATAGTACCTAGGGCTGAATCTAATGATAGATCTCTTTATCACCTTCACAATGTTGCTAGAATTTCCAAAATCCAACAATCTACCAAAAACATGCTAGCTTGGGAGTCCAAAAGGGAATATTCACTTCAAGCTGAAATAAATGTGATCAAATAGAAAAATACTAAGAAATAAATTCCACCACAACAACCCTAATTGAATAATCTTTCCAACAATATCTTGTTTGTAAAAAATTACCTCCTGGATCAAAAGTTATCTCAATTTGAAAAAAAAACCCTAATTTGGGACAATTGTAGGCTAATAAGGCACAAAATTCTAGAACCTAGGGCGCTAGCTCTATATTGCTCATGTGACTACATGTTGGGCAACTGCAAAAATAAAAGGCCACCACCAAGCTGGGTGGTGGCAGGGCTGTGATCTGTAGCAATGGGGTTGTTACCAGCAGTGGCAGGGCGGTGTTGCACCCTCAATTCTCAAGCTCAATGGTGGGAGCAATAAATACAACACAGGTGTGGGCAAGAGAAAATAACGATCAACAAAAAAAAAAAAATGCAACAATGTGACTACAAAATGGTTGAAAAAATAAATGCCCCCTCAAAAAATCAACCCGACCATAAATAAAGCCTCCAACCAATAAAAACAATTTCCCGCAAAAATATATTTATAAAACAACTAATAATAATTTTAAACCCCACAAATAATAACAATCCGCCAAAATAAATATTAATCACCCAAATAGTAATTATGCTATACTTTATAATATTTTCCCAAAATAATAAATTTTTAACTTGCAAAAATAATATAAACACGTAGAAAAAAAATTAATATTTTTTCTTTTTGAAATAAAATCATACACCTATCTCAAGGGGCCATATGACCTACCTAGGTAAAAAATAATTGCCTCAAAAACACCCAAGGTCAAAAATGGGCATATTTTATATGAAACTTTTTCTCTCAGGCCTTCTGAAGACAATAGCGAGGTTGATTTGGGCTGAAAATGTGTTGAAAGCTCTACTACCTCTAGATCTTGAAATCTTCAAACCCTTATAACTTTGACAAAAAATGTTAGATTTAGGTGAAAAAAAATTGATCCTGACTTTTTGAACTTCCCTAAACTCAAAAATAAACTCATATTTCCTCCAACATGAGCCAAAAATAACCTGCAATGAAAAACCACATAGAGAAACCCTCCTAATCTAGTATTTTTTCAAGCTTTTTTGATTCCCAGGTTCACCATATGGTTCAAGGGGAGAGCATCCTCAACCTTACTAAAAATAACCTAGATCTCTCTCTAGCAATAGCTCAACCCCATATCTAAGAAGAGTTTTGCAAGACTTGGCTTTGATACCATGAAAGAGTTGAAGATTATCTCTATACCCAACACCACATACAAAAATAATGAATTCTTTCCACAAGAGGGTATGCAAGAATATGAGCTTGCTTGATATTAAGACCTATCAAAAATGATGATGAGGTATGAAGTATATTACAAAGAGTACAATGACCTTGCTTATATAGGCAAGGTGAGGAATAGGATTGAACATGATTGTGACGTGTGTCTTAATCCTATGACTAAGATAACTAACAACCTAACAACCTAGGAATCAAGCATTAAAAGATAGAAATATAAGTTCTAGATATACCAACTAAGACTTCTAGAAGCAATCTTATATCCCAAGTAAAATTAACATGTGAATAAGTCTCATAAGTCCCTAGCAAGGTAAATTACTAGGTACAAGATACATATTCACACCAACACTTTTTCCTACAAGAACTCAAAAAAAATTGAAAATAATGTTGCACAAACTTTGATGAATGAGATCTATCATCACTCATGTAAAAATGGTACTCCATAATTATCTTCCTATCCTCTCCTATACTATCATGGGCATTTCTATATGTGATGTGGACAAAAATAGCAATCTAAATAAAATTGTAATATTAAGATTGTACCTTATTTTGTGGTTGCAATGTGTAATTTTTTGTAAAATTGACCATGGATATAATACTTCCAATTGGAAAAGAGTCCTTACACATCCTAAATTGTTGGTCCAACTATAGGGACCTATGGTTATGCCTTGCATACTTTTATATGTAGTGTAGTAAAATGCATACCCTTGTATTTTCACACTTGTTTGGGCCCGCCTTGCTTCATTTATGCTTCTTTATGGCTTAATTGGCCCTATTTTGCATCTACAATCCCAATAAACTATATATTTTTATGGAAAACCCTAAGAAAACTCAAAATATAAATGATCATTTAATGTTTCTCTTTGTGTGCCCCTGATTTGTGGAGTAGGACTAAAACGTCACCTAGGGCATCTCTATCCTCCATGGGTCTTGGGACACTTATTTTGAATGTACCTGAAAAGGTCCCTTTTTGGAGTCTATGTCTTGAGCATTGAGCCTTGGGACTAATACACCACCTAGGGAATCTTACTCCTCCTTGGCTTATTTTTGGGATTCCATTTAAATTTTGGAAGGGATTTAGCCTTCGTTATTTAATGATTTCATATGTCAGCTTGTTGTGGTGTAATTTAAAGATATTAAGCATGAATAAGTATAAATACAAGTTCCCCTCTCTCATTTTATCATAACAAGATAACAAGAATTCAAGTATTCATTCCTAAGGAAATTTTATGCATTCAAGAGCATTTCATCAAGCTTAATTTCAGCATTTGAACTCATTATTTGACTTGCATTACTAGGTTTTTGTGAGTTGAATGTTAAGTTTCTTTTCCAAGCATTTTCTTGGTGGTGAATCCCTTAAAATCTGAAATAACCCCCTCCTAGGTCTTCGTCATTGAGAATTGACTCACCTTGTGAGGTTGCTAGTCAATCCAATTAGGATTCCTAGGATAGTATTGGATGATTGGTGGAAAAAGTGTGATACCTTTTTAGGTATCCATTTTTCCACACATCATTTTGGTGAACCCAAAATTTTGAAACATTCATTTTCTGATTTGGAGTCCATTAAAATCCTAGATATAGGTTGCATTCATTCTTGTATTGTATCTTGCATTAGTGAAATTGCATCTAGGGTTTCTCATATTTGCTTTAGTGAAAGTGCATATGGGTTGCATTTTTGCTTTCTTGCATCATTCTATCTCATTGAAAAATTGAAAAAGTGCTTGTTAATCATCCTAATTGCATTTAGAAACATTTCTATTACATACAAAATTGAAAAATTTGCATTCACTTTTGCATCCAATTTCTTGTCACTAGTTACTTTTTCTTGCATTCATTTGCACAATTTTTTTGTTTCTAAACATCAGGTCCCTGGGTAGGAAACCTGGGAACAATGTTATCAACCCAAAAAAAAATTATTTTTGCAAAAAAACCTTACTAGTACTAAAATGTCCTTGGTGGCATCTTAGTCCCTCTTTGGTTTTATATTGCAATACCTTGTCCAAGTGATTTGCTATCTATTTCAGCTTTTGAAGCCTTCAAATTTCATTGAGAGGACTAAGATGCTCTCCCTGGCATCTTAGTCCAGGCTATGGAATTTTAGATTGCATTTTTCAGGATCTAAATCAACAATTTTGTGCTTCTGTTTGCTGGCATTGGTTATCTATTTCAGTGGATTGACTTTTCGTTTCATGCATTTTAATATATCTAGCTTAAAGTGCTTCATTTCATGCATTGCTTAATTCCAAATTGGCATTTACAAAATTTTATATTTCAGATCATTGCATACGATAATCAGCAAATTACCTTGCTTCCAATTTGACAATTGCATTTAAACATTTCACTTTTGGTCATTGCATTGCACTTTCTTTACTTTTCCATGATAACATATTTTCTTTCAAGAGATGTGGCTTTGATATGATTACAAATGTATTGCATAAATACAACATCCCCTCTTGTGAGTTTAATTTAGATTACACCAATGAGGTCATTAAGAAACATTTTAATCATCAAACCATTGACACAATCCTTAATATTGCATTTCCCATTGGTGAGGATGATAGTGTAGACAATCATAACAATCATACATGTTCTTCTCCTGATACCTCTCCTCTTAGTGACAAAGGTTTCTTGGTGAAAGAAGATACAAGCATTGAGAGTCTTGAGTGTCCCTATCCTCCTCCCCCTTGGAATACATTATAAAACAAGAAGATGAAATCATAGAAACATTTCTAAACATCACCTTACCTAGTCTCCATTCATCCCTTGATTGTGATGATGTTTTAGCAAAAGAAGATGATATCATAGATAACCATAATTGTCCTCCTAATATCCCCCCTCGATACAAAGAGGATAGGTTGGTGTTAAAAGATGAACCTATCGAGATTCATGGGAATATTGTTCCTCCCTTCCCTAATGCTCTTACCATTTGGAACAATCTATTTGGTAATCATAGTTGTCCTCTTGATGCCTCCCCTAATTGTGATGAACCTGCTTTACAAAATATAACCATGGAATGTGATGAACATCTTACAAGCTCTTCTAATAGGGTAGACGGTATAGCATAAGAGAATGAGACCTTAGAGAAAAAGGATAAAGTCATGAACAATCATAACAATCAAATAGATCCTTCTCCTAATATCCCCGCTATCGATAAACAAGAGAATCTAACCATTGATAAATTCCTTACATGTGATGAAGTCATTTTAGAAGAACAAACCCTTGAATGTCAAGAACATTTGGTTTGTGGTTCTCCTAAACACTCTCCTACTAGGGAAGATATAATGATGGAAGAAAATAAGAACATTGACAATAGTAATTCCTTAGATGAAGATGATGAAGTAACCTCAGACTCCTCTTCACTAAGAGATCATGAAAAAATGAGGATAATTCTTCCAAGGTTATGCACATTAGATATCCCTAAGAGTATTCTACCAAGCCTAAACTTATCCTTTATCCACCCTCATAAAAACTAGGATAAGTCTTATGAGGTTATGCACATTAGATATCCCTTGGAGTATTCTCTCGATCCTAAACTTATCCTTTATCCACCCTCACAAAAACAAAAAGTTTTAAAAAAACTTGTCCTTATCCTCAAACCACCTAAGAATAATGTTTTGTAGCAACCGAGTTACAATACCATTGCTCATACATACAACACTAGGAACAATCCACAACCAAGAAAAACCACTTCAACATCCCTCCCTTTGCCTAATCCTATCTTTCCTCATGCCCCTCACTTGCCTCCACAAAGTGGAAAGGAGTATGATCTTGTTGAACAACTTAAGAATACTCCTACAAAGATATCCCTTTGGGACCTAATTCAAAATTCACCTAATTATCACACCATGTTTCAAACAACCTTACAACAAGTTGTGGTTCCCTCTAGTGCAAACCTGAATGAAATAGTAGCCATGATTCAAGGGATAAATGTTGACATTGTTTTCTACCAAATTGAACTCCCTGCTTTGGAAGTGCAAAAACAATGTGATGCTCTCATGATAATAGCTCAATACAAGATGGTAGGGATAAATAAAACCCTTGTTGACAATGGCTCAACCTTAAATGTGTCCAGTGTAAATCTTTTGGATAAGCTTGGTGTTGATAAATCAAAAATTCAACTTAACTCTTTATCTATTAAGGGATTTGACAATGTGGGAAATAAATCACTTGGAGTGATAACTTTACCTATTACATTTGGAAAGGCTACCTTACAAACCCCTATTCATGTTATGCCTCACGATCTTTCGTATAATCTTCTTTTAGGCAGACCATGGATTCATGAGATGCATGTTGTTCCCTCTACCCTTCATTGTATCATAAAATATGTCTACAACAACAAAGTTTATATAATCGAAGTCAATCTTGAACCATATAGTTGTCTAAACATTAAGAAAACCAAGGAAAATCCCTCGAACACATTAACACCAATGACACAAGTGGAAACCATATAAAAAAAACACAAAGAAAAACACATTGAGGAAGTCACGAAGCTATCAAAAGATTATTGGGGTTCCTTAGATTTCAAACATACATTCATGGGAGAATACAAGATCATAAACAATGATTCAAAAAAGGGAAAAGAAATAGAGGTAATGTCAACACAAAATTCAGATGACCCTTTGAAAGCATCCACCTCAACTACTTTAGAAGAAAAAGAAAATTACACAGCAAACTTTGATGAACTTAATCATGAGCAACCACCGAATCCAAAAGAGATGAAGAATCTTTATGGAAAAGGATGTGGTGCTAGAGAACAAGGTATTTGTGTCCCTATAGAACCTCACACACAAGAAAAGACAAGTGTTCTTGGCTATTGTCCCTCAAAAGACACAAACAAGCCTTCACTTAATATCAACACTATCACAAAACATCCTTCTAAGCCAACTTTAATAGCGATGCATCCT
>VDFB02322289.1:27832-56537 GCA_007258455.2 Sequoia sempervirens | reverse complement strand
TGATATCTTAGTTCTATATGCTTTGTCCTATTATGAAAATCAGAGTTCTTGGCCAAGTGAATAGCGTTGTTGCTATCACAGAACAAGGTGAAAATAGATTGCTTACACCATAATTGTCCCAATAACCACTGTAACCATATCATTTCCTTTGCTCCTTCAGTAAGAGAAATGTATTGTCAATAACCATGTCAATAACCACTGTAATCACCTATTGCAATCGTGAAACCTAGCGAATTACAACTCCAACAAATGTAAACACATAACTTGTAGTAGACCTCTATTTTTCCAAACCTATAGCCATATAAGAATCAACCTATCCTTGCAGCCGAGGTCCATACCTCCAAAATATAAAACATAACTGACACCTTCAAGTACCCTCAAAATCCACTCTGGACCAGCCTCGCCAAATGAGATTTCCACTGGATTACTCATAGTACCCATCACAACTTCCATCAGAGATGAGTGCCGTAATGGATGGGTACAAACCATAGCATACATAAGACTCCTAAAATTGCTGATGAATACAAAATACCCTTTCATTTGATTTTCCTTCTTGGTTTTGAGACATAGCTGAAGATAAGCTAATATGATCAGCCAATGGAGTACAAACAGACTTTGCATTCTTCATATTGAACCTATATCCAAAACTTTGGAAATATATTTTTCTTAAGATAATCTAATTTATCTCATTTGCCTATTCTAGATTATTTGAATCCCAAGAGTCCTCTTCGTTGCCCCTAAATCTTTCATGGAAAAGCGTTGAGCTAAATATTTTTTAATTCACCGACAATCTTCACACTAGTGCCCACAATCAACATATCATCAACATAAAGTAAAAGAATGACAAACTCACCATTAGAAAGCTTTTTATAATAAACACATAGGTCTGACTCACAATGAATGAAATGTTTCCAAGTCATGAAGCTATCAAATTTGAGATACCATTGCCTCAGGGCTTGCTTGATCCCATACAAACTCCACTTTAATCTGCAATATAAATGCTCTTGACCCTGTTGTGCAAAACCGCCACACTGGTCCATATACAACTCCTCTTCAACATCTCCATGAAGAATCACTGTTTTGACATCTAGTTGCTCAAGCTCAAGGTCCCAAATAGCTGCCAAACCTAACACAGCTCGAATGGTTTGCATTTTCACAACTAGTGAAAAATCTCGTTTTAAATCAACTTTTTTTAATCAAACTCCTTCACAACCAAATTGGTCTTGGTAAATATATTGCACACATCTTCTTCTTTCAGGATAGATCCACTTATTCTTCAGAGGTTTTTGATTTGGTGGAAGAGTAACCAAATCCCATGTATCATTTTCTCTCAAAGACTCCATTTCTTCTTGAATTGCTACCATCCATTGTACTGAGTTTTCATCTTTGTAGGCCTATTTAAATGTCGTCGACTTTGATTGATTGAAAAGTAAAAGTTCATAGTCATCATACTTTACGGGTGTTTCTCCCACGCTGGACCTCCTTAATGAGGACCTTTGTTCTTGCTAAAATTTATCGCTTACATTTGTAATTGATTTTGAACTCCTAAATCAAATTGTAAATTACCTGCATTGCCTACAACACCCCTACCCCTCAGACTTGAATTGATTGTGGCAACAAACCTGTCCTATTGTTGCACATGTCTCTCGTTTTGTTCCTGCCAAGTCAACCTTTGTGAAAAAATTCTTTTCATTCGCCCCTGAGATTGAAGAGGCAAGCATATTAGACTCAAAAAGCTACATAGGAAGACAATGCAAAGGTTGTGCAACACTTTGTATAGGCTGTGATGCACCAAGTGGAGGTTGCAAATGAACATAAGAGGGAAGTGTTTGATTTAAATATTGGTTGGCCACAAAGGAACTTTGAAAGAAGGTGTCGACTCTTCTATAGGCTGCGCATAATCTCCAACACCAAGAGGCAGCGTAGGAACCAAAGAAGGCTGCAAATTTACAAGTGAAGGAAACATGCCCATGTTTGATGGAGAGAGAATTTGCAAACATTGATATTGTAAAGGCTACATACAAACATGAGAGTGCTGCATAGGCAGCGATGAAAGAGTAGGAGGCTGCATGCAAACATTTGTAAGAGGTAGCAATGACATAGGTGATGGTAGCGAGCAAATAGAGGTTGAAACATTAGGTTGCATAATAACATTTGAAGTCTTAAAAGTGTCTGCTGGAATAATTCTCTAAGGCTTAATCAAATTAGAACCATTATTAAACAAATCAACCTCAATACATTCATTTGGAGATGAGCTCTATTTTGCAAACCTGAGAAAAATTTCTCATTAAACATGACATCCCAATTGTGAATAATCTTTTTGGGAACTTAGGATCCTAGAGATGAAATCCAAATTGATCCCTCACCATAGCCAAGAAAGATACATCTTTTATATTTGAAATCGAGCTTCGTTCGCTGCTCCTTAGGAATGTGCACAAAAGCTTCATAGCCAAACACACCAAAATGATGATAAGACATTCTTTTCCCGAGCCATCTCTCCTATGGGATATCAAAATCCAAATGAGATGAAGGAGCATGATTAATCAAATAAACCATAGTATTACAAGCCTCTACCCAAAACTCTTTTCCCAATTCAGCATTCGAGAGCATACACCGAGCTCTCTCAAGAATTATCCGATTCAACCGCTTAGCTGCACCATTTTCCCGAGGGGTGAATGGGACCACCTTAATTCTATGAATGCCATTATCTGCACAAAAATTGTCAAACTACGAAGAGCAAAAATCTACCCCATTATCTGTTAGTAGGCATTTAATTTTGTGCCCAATTTAATTTTCAACAGTAGCCTTAAAAGTCTTAAATTTTGAAAATACCTCTGATTTTCTATTCAACATATAAATCCAAACTTTGTGAGTGCAATCATCAATAAAATAAACAAAATAGTTGTCACCTCCAAAAGAGGTTACCTCGGTTGGACCAAAGACATCAGAATGCACGACCTCCAAAGGTGTAGTTTTCTTTTCATGATCAATCTTCACAAAACTAGCCTGACTTTGCTTGCCATAAAGGAAATTCTCACATAACTCAAAATCAACTGATTTTAGGCTTGTAAGTTGATCCCTTTGAAACATGACTTCAAGTCCCTTCTTGCTCATATGACTGAGCCTCTTATGCTAAAGCTTTGAACCGCTGTCCACAACCATCATTATAGCTCCCACTTCATCATTACACTCTAAAACATAAAGCCTTCCCAATTTCGTCCCCTTTGCAAGCACCATAACACCCTTGGTTACCTTCCAAGTATCTAATGAAAATTTCACATCACACCCATGAGCATAAAGTTGGCTCACCGAAATTAAATTTCATTTCAAAGTGGGAACATGGTATACATCTTTCAAAATCCATTTATTTCCATTTTTCAAAAACAAAGTCACATCACCTTTACCTACAATTTCACATTCTTTATCATCTCCAAGAAACATTCTACCAAACATACCTTCTTGATAATTAGTAAAAGAAGCCTGGAATGGGGTAGCATGGAAAGAGGCATCGAAATTGAGAACCCATGAATCTACAGTCGTGTCACTTGCTGATAAAACCAAAACACCATCATCAACAACATTTACTTCATTCTTGCTTACCTTATCTTGTGCCTTTTTGTAATTCCAACAATTTTTCTTTGTGTGGCCCAGTTTTCCACAAAACCAACAAGCACCATTTTGCCCCTGGACTTTGAACGAGGAGAAGATTTGGACCTCTTTCTTGACTCCTTCCCCTATTGTCAGTACTCACCACAGTCAAAGCATCTCTAGATGAGGGCTCTTGATTTTTCCTTCTCATGTCCTCACTAAGAAGTGTGGCTGCAACATCATCAAATTTCAATTTGATTTTGGCAGCCACTGATGTGCTAATTTCCATCACCACTCCTTCCCAGCTATTAGGTAATGAACATAACAAAAGAATTGCTTTGATTTTGTCATCTAAATTGATACCAAATGAAATCATAATGTACATAATCCCTCATCTCATTTTCAAATTATATAATTTTTTCATAATGAATACCTTATTGGATGTTGATGCAATCTTGTACATGTTGGAGAGTTTATCCCACAACTGTTTTGTCATCTTCTCCGCTGAAACATTAAATAACATGTTGTTGGGAAACGAAAGAAAAATAGTTGTCCTCGCTTTCATATCCATATTCTCCCAATCTTCATCTGACATTGAACCTTTTCCCTTGGTTTTTTCCAAGCAACGCCCCAAAGAGATCCTGCTTTATCATTAGTGATTCCATTTGAACTTTCCACAATCCAAAGTTCTTGCCTGCGAACTTCTCAATCTTCCATTTTTCTATCATCCATAACTCTGGAAATTCTTCACTGGTTTCTAAAAGAACCGCTTCAACACTTAGCTTCTCCACTAGGCTCTGATACCAATTGTTGATAAATGTTGTAGACAATTGAAATAAATTGCAAAAAATAAAAATAAAAGAGTTCACTAGACAAAGAATCACAAACACAAAAAATTATAGTGGTTTTTCATAAATGACTACATCCACTTTAGAAGAAGGGGACACTATTAATTCTATTTTTAGTAAAATTTTCATAGCAACAACTTTAAACAACCACACATAATGATAATATTCAAAGATTATTCATCATCCCAATAAACCTCTGGATGGAATATGAGGAGATAAAAAATAAGTCAAGAAGCAGTGATTATGCCCAAAGATACAATTGGGCTTCACTGCACAACAGTCTATTTGGTGCATCCATATTAACGTTGGGTGCCCTAGCTAGGTTGGTGCCTATCAAGTGTCGAGCCTTTGCACTTCATTCAAGGCTATGAGGTTATAAGAGAATTGATAGTAAGAGAACCTATAACACAACAACATAGTCTTTGGTGTGGGGTTCTATATTCTTGACATCTTTTTTAGAATTTTCTTCCCTCTTTATTCGCTAAAGAAAAATCCTTAGCACTCGAAGAGATTTCGTGATCCCTGTTGCATGCTACCTTTCTTAGTTCTCAAAGGAAATACATTTCTCTATAGTACAATACTCTAATTGTAGACTAGATAGGGGAGAGGGCCACTAGTCAATGTGGATTGACCTCTTATCTATTTACAACTAAGGTTTGGAGGTGCGACTCATCATGAAACTCATCACATAAGCACATCTATTCAAAAGTGTCTAAAATTTGACTTTTTAAAGATTCAACCAAAACTTAATCATGAAACCATAATAGTTGAACAAAAAGTATCATTTGTTGCTTGCAGAATATCATATTTTTATTTAAAATAAAACTAATATGCCACCTAAATGTGCCAAATACCTATTGGTAACCATAAATTTTTTTTTAAAATTTTTTTTTTAATAATAACTATAAATCTTTTATTTTATATTCAACATAATTGGGCCAATAGTTGAACACAAAAAAACTGTTTGTTGTTATAAAACCAACACATAATTATTTAAAATACAACTTAGATAAAAAAAAAATGAACCAATAGTTGAACACTAAAGCTTTTTGAAAATCCTTCACATTTAATGGGAAAATACATGGTATTTATTGTGCTCATCTATTATATTTTTGATAGGACACAAAATATTAATATGAAATACTCCAATACTTGTACATTGCTACCCAAATTGTTGTACACATAACAACAATTTTTTTTACAATGATAACAATACTTGTTTAAATGAGTGTCTTATTTTATTAAATGAGCATTTTATTTTATAAATGAGACACTTACAATGGATAGTTATGGTATTTTATTTGAGACAAAAAAGCACTTATTTCAATTCTTCATGAATGCATTTATGTTTTTTTTATATTACATTCGGAGGTTCTCATGTGTTCAAGTATGGGTCCATTTTGATCAACATTTGGTTATTTTTTCTTTACATGTAGACTATTTATTTATAATATATAGTTTAAATAAGTGGTAAGATTGAGTATTATAATCACAATTGATGTCACGACTATTGAATCCCAACTAACATTAAGATCTGATTTAATGCTAGGTGAGAGGTATGTGGATAGGGGTCCATATAGTCTCGTGCCTAAATTATCCCACGGGCATTTCATTCTTAGGTTATATCTTTTTAATATCGCGATAAGAAGTTCAAATATTCTTTGTATAACTTAAAAATTACAATTTTAATGATTATCATAGTTTAATACTAAGGATTTATTAAATACAATAACACTAACTAGCATATATAGATAAATTTGATATTATGAGGAATAATAATAATAGTGTAAGTATTAAAGATAATAATGTAGTTCATAGATATCTAGTTATTGTATTTTTATTTAAATCAATACCTTGTGATAATTTAAAAATAAAAATGAATAAGGTGTATGTTAGAATTAGTGTTAGGAAATAACAAATGAAGCTTATAGACATTGTAATATTAAAAATAGAATTAATATTATCATCTAGAGCATTTTTAATGAAAGGAGTATGGTTAATATTAGTGATACTATTCATAACAATAATCATATTTGTAGTCATTTTAATAATAAGATTATTATTATTAGAAATATTAATATTAATACTCATTGATAGCGATAGCTTTAAGAAGTCCATGAAATCCCCTTATTGAAGGTAGAGTGTTGGAATTTTAATTCTAGTAGTATAATGAAACACTTTGTTATTGATATCAATATTTAGATATATAATAATAATAAAGAAATATTAACATCAAGGGCGAAATTAATGTTAGCATTACCAAACTTAGTCTTAAATGTTAATGTGAATAATGGTTTTGGAGTGGCATTACTATCAATGATATCAACATAAGTAAAAACATGGAATTATTACTTTAATCGGGGAATCAATTAGGAAACTATAGGAGGAGGCATTCAAGTGTTATTAATGTTAGCTTTGATGTTAATAAACCCTAGTAAAATATTGTCAGAGACACAAATGTTAATATTGAAACTAGGGCTTCTCCCTTCATCATTTGAGGGTATGTGAGGTGGTCTATACACACCCACTTGTACATTAACCCCACTCCCTACTCCTGAGCGATGTATCATTGATGAAATTGCATGAGCAATGTCATCTGATGCATATAGTTAGTTAACATGCGAAACATGGTAAAGCTTGTACCAAGTGTAAAGTGTCATTAATTAAAAAAAATGTTAGTCGTGTTTTTTTCCCTATGTAAATTATGGGCATTACAAGGGAAGTTTCATTTTTGGAAAATATCCCAACAAAAATGGTTACTCATTTCATAAAAAATAGGTATCTATTTAGGCTTGAGCTGTTGAACCATTTTTTTAAAAAAAGGTTGTCGATTTCTAACTAAATTATATTTTGGAATGGGTACATGTTTCATAAATTTTAAAATTTGAAACCCATGCCTTTGCTTTTATTTTAGGCTTGCAAACCCACCCCTTACCCTTGCACCTAGAAGTACAATGTTATGAAAAAATCCAAAGAAAAATAGACTTTTGCAGTATGGTTGATGAGTTTTTTCAAATTTTTAATAAAATTAAAGCCCATTATAGATGAGGATGTCTATTTTTCAAATATGTAGTTTTTTAATGATTCAATTTTTTATTTTTTAATTAATTTTTGAAGAAACTAGTCCATAAACTTAAAATGTCATGTTTTTATATTTTTTAATCTTTTAATTTTTTATGTTTCTTGTAATTTTCTTTTATACGACATCAATCTACACAAAATTATTTATAGAATGAATTTTTTCCAAAATATTATTAGTTTAGCTCAAATTATGGAGTTCACATGAGGGATTTTCAAAAACAATAATTAGGACAAATAAAATTTAATAAAAAAATATTTAATTTTTTTTATAAAAATATCCTCATCAATATTCAATATAATATACATATTTCCCCAAAAGGAATTACAAAAAAACTTTTATTTAGGTCAAATTATGGTGCTTGTACATGTGCATGGTATGGTCCTAAAAATGTGACCTTTAAAAAATGGTTTTTATATGTCTATTAAAAATTAATTTGTATCATCTGAGTATTAGAATGAATTAAATACTTTAAAACTAGACTCAAAATAATACATTTCATATTATTGAAATATTTTAAGATTCTATGTGTAGGGGCGTTAAATTTTCATTCAAACTATGACAAATTTTGAAAATAAAGAAAAAACACTTTCACTTTTTGAACATTTTATAGACCCAACTTCTTGCACCTACCTTGATAGTGTTGGGTGGGATGTGATAAGGGATTATATGTGATGGTAGTATCTTGATTTAGATGGTGGGATGTTTGAACATGCTTTGGAACAAGGGGTAAAAGTACAAACCTGTGTCACACTTTTCTAAAAAAAATCAACCAACACAAACAAAAATTCTCAACTTTGACCACATAAAAGTGGTCTTTATGTTTTGAATTTCAAAATTATGTAAACTAATGAAATGTATAAATCTTGATGAATTTTATTTCTATAATTTTGGTTTTTTAAATACATTTTGATATTTTTATAAATTTAAGAACAAATTTTGAATTGTTGAAAGTGTTTGGAAAAACTAATGTTGAGTTGATGTCAACAAAAAAATAGAAAACAATTTTATTGTCCCCTATTTTTTCTCAAATAGATAACTTCAAATATCTAGTGCATGATTTAAAAAATAAAAAAATTATTGTATATTTTCCTCATAATAATGTGTTAAATTCAAACATACCAAAATTTTATAGTTTTCATTTGATGTTAACTATTGTCAAATTTTTTTATCATTTTTTAAAAAGAAAATCATACTCTTTTGGAGAGGATTCTCTCCTCTAGCGCACCATTTATTTTTCAAAAAAAATAAAAATAAAAATTTAATCACTTTTTAATTTCTATTAGCCTCATTTTATTATTTTAATAACCTACTTACATTATTTAAAAAATAAAAATAAAATTAATCAAAATATGAAAAGAAAAAATATTTGGATTCTTGACTTTGAGTTCTACAAAAGGGTATTTTTATGTTTTTGATAAAAAAACCATTTTGATTGAAAAGATGAGGTGGCTACCAACAAGGATGCCACATAGACAATTTTGGGTGAAAGGCTTTTAACTCAAACCCTTTTGACTAAAACCATTTTAGTCAAACATTTACATGCAAAATGAGTCAGATTTAAAATCGACAAAGGGAAATTTTTTGCTTTCTTTTTTTGACTGAAAGGGTTCCACTGAAAAAATTGTGTCACGTATAGGCCACATAGTTTCAAGAAAAACTATTTCAATCAAAACTGTTTAGGGAGAAACCATTTTACTCATAAATATTTAGTTGGTTGAAAGTGTTGAACACCTGGAATACTAAGAAGGGGGTGAATTAGTATCTTGTAAACCAATTAAATATTTAAACATTCATTTCACATGGCATATTCAATTTACAATAGGAAAGGAAAGTATGAAAGAAATCATTAAAGCACACAACACATGAACACTAGATTTTTATGTGGAAAACCCAAAATGGAAAAATCTATAGTGAGGATTGGCTCACAATATATTATAACTGATTATAAGATATTATAGAAGTGATCACTACAGGTGGACTCACTATCCAAGTGGACTCACTACCCACTGAAAGAAGAAAAGATAGAAGAGATTGTGGTACACAACCAAGATTTGAACTATTATAGTTACATCTAACATATGCATGAATTACAGTTCCATTGAAGCTCAAAATATAAACTTTACACACTGCATATTGATATGCACTAACACATTTCTCTACTCTGCATTTGCCTTATACTCACATCATTCACATAAGCTATACATCACATTACATCTTTTGTTCCAATTATGAGACATTGGTGGTGTCATTGATGTCAACAAGATTGTGTTGTCATTGATGAGTAGAAGATTGTTCCAAGAGTATGTGTAGTTGTTGGTGTTGTCTATGTTGTTGCATTAATGATGCGTTGATTTGTTTCATTATGTTGTCATTAGTAAGCTACTAGTGTCAACCTCTAGTATTGCTTTGATAAAATTTTGTCTATGGATGTATGGTTGAGTTGCTAGGTTGTAGTTGGTTCTGTAGTATTGAAGAAGTACTGAAGATGATGACAATGTACCTCTAGTGCTTGATTTCCAAGATTTTTGAGAAAAAATGATAAAAAGTGGAAATAATGAGTTGCAATGTTGCTCTAAGTTGTGGAGTAGTGTTCTGGTGTTGCTTCACATTTCTTATAGGTTGAAAATTTTCTCTTGTGTTTTAGATATGTTGATTAGAGGTATTCAAATGTGTTATATCTAGATTTTTGTGTGCTAGATCGCTGTGCAAAAGAATCTATGTTTGCTAGTGTGTGAACTATGTATTGTAGAGGTGTTTGAGAGAATTTTTTTTCTCCGTGTTTCTCTGTAGTTTGGTTTCAGGTCTTTCGGATTTGAAGGTGTGTTGATAGTGTTGGTATCTTCCTTCAGTTAAGGTTGTTCAAGGTTTGTTTCTTTAGTTGAGGTTGTTCAAGGTTTGTTTCTTTGGATTTTTTTTTATAGTTCTTTGGTTTGTATCTTTGTTTAGTTTTGGTGAAAGTCGTCTTTGGATTTGAGGAAGCATGTACTTAAGTGTCAATGGTGTTAACACAAGTTTGGATGACCTTCGATGTTTACACTACTTGCAAAATTTGTGGAAGCATGGTGTGGTGTGTATAAGTGGATTCAGGTCCTAGATAAGGTGTGTTATGGTATTCCTTCATTCCTTTCCATTGTGGGAATGTTTTGGTGCTGACCTAATCTAAATTCGCATGGTTGAGGTGCATAAATGACTTTAGAATGGTTTCAAGGTTGAAGATGGTATAAATAAGAGTTGAGTTGTTGAGATATGATAAGATAGACAAGAAAGGTGAATATGATTTGAATTGAAAAATTGTGAGGTGCTAATTTGAAAAGTGAAATGTGAGCTTTCATGTGCTAGATTACTAAATGCAGTGAGCAGAAGGTGTCTATAATTCTTTAGTTAGATTGTGAAGGTGTTGGTGACATTGTGGTGGATTTTTCTATTGCATGGAGATTGATTTCTCTGTGGAACATTCTTCTCTATCTTCTTTTCTATTATGGAAATGAGCCTTTGGTAGTGATCCTTTCTTTCTCTTGGGTAGTGAGCCCTATTGTATTTGGTGTTGATATTACTTTATATTGTGAGTTAATTCTCACCATGGTTTTTCCCATATTGGATTTTCCATGTAAATCTATAGTCTCTTTGTGCATGGTGTTGATTTGATTAAGTTTCTATTATTTTATTTCATGATAAAAAATTCTAACAAGATTAAGGTTTAAATGGATTAATGTGGATATGAATATTTGTGGGAGTTTTGAAGTTTTAAGGTACAATTGATTCACCCCTTTCATAGCTATCTTGTGCATTCAACAACTAGTATCAGAGCAAGGTTCCTTGGAAGAAAACTTAATCACTTTCAAGGTAGATTTGGGATGGTGCACAAGAAAGAGATTCATGTGTTTGATGGAACAAATTATGCATCTAGAAGTCAAGGATGGAAGGTTTTTTGGTTTATCTTGGATTTGATGTCTAAAAGTCTATTGAGAAGGGATATACTACATCTGAAAATGGTCCAAGTACTAATGTTGAGATCAAGGCATATGAAATCAATGGTAAAGCAAGGTATGCTCTCTTAAATGGTCTTGCTAAAATCATCAATTAGTAAAAGTTTTGAATCTAAAAAATACTAGAGAAATTTAGGTAAAGTTAGAAAGCATTTATGAAGGAGATGATAAGGTCAAACTAGTCAAGATGCAAAATCTAAAGATTATGTTTGAGAACCTTTGGATGTCTGAAGATGAAAACATTACAAGCTACATGCAAAGGGTAGATGAAGTTGTTAGTTCCATCAGAGATCTTGGTGAAAAACTCAAAGAACTAGAACTGGTAAAGAAAATTCTTAGAACTCTTCATAAATGGGTGATCCCATAATACTAGTTTACAACTTTTGGCCAAACTGGAAATTGAGCTAATTTTTTTTGACTAAATCTTCACTTTCGAGCACCTATCGTGAGGAATTTGAATATGATGCAAACTTGTGATTTGTGACATTTTGTCTATAGATTCTAAATATATTTTTTCAGAACTTTTGGAATCAAATTGCACTTCTTTTTCCATCTCCTTCGAAAGATAGTTTTTAATAATAAACACCATTTTTAAAGAGTGACGTTATTGGCTAACACAACTTTTCTTCGATGAAGTATAAAATTATATAATTTTTTTGAATTTAGATTCATAACTATGATATCTAGTGCGTGGAATTGGTTTCATAGAATTTCATTGAATATTTTTTCCTTAATTAAGTTTCTAAGTCAAACTAGTTATAATTTAGACATGATTTACTGGCTAAAACATAACATTTTCTTTATGTATCAAAATTCAATTTCTTTTTTGTTGAATCAGGAACATCAATATCTAGTGCACTAATATTTTTCAAATTCTTTTTTGATAATATGCTATTTTTCCACATGTGCAAAACAAAGATCTTGATTTTAGGTGAAAAACCTACATTCACAAGAAATAAAAAAATAAATATAATAATCAAATTAAATATATTTAAAATTATAATTTTTTGGAAGCTTATAATAAGGACTTTATACTTACAAAAATAATTTTTTAAATGAATTCATTTGATCCCCCAAATGGTAAATCAAAACTAGTTTTTTATCAACATTTTGATAAGTGTAAAGGAGACTTTATTATATGTATGGTTTAAAACTAGTAGGGTTCTATCCAAGGGGGTTTGATCTAAGGTGGTTTGATCAAGCCCTCTTCAATTGGAATCCTTTAAATGAAAATTTTCAAGGCTTAAATCATTATATTTTCTAAAAATATGCGATTTCAAAAAAAATTAGAATGTCCCAAAAAATGTAAACTGCTATTGTAGGATCACCCAAATCTTATAGTCATAAAGTTTTTTATATTGAGGAATTTTTAGATTTTTAAATCAATATACTAGAGACAAATTGTATGGTTCTTTAACTACTTTTGAGATGAGAGAATTTGGTACAAATAGTGGTGCAAAAGTTGAGTCTGTTTTTAAGGCTGATAAATAAAAGGAAATTGAGGAATCAGATTAGGAGAATCTTGATAATGTGGAATCCAACTTTGTAAGGAGAATGAAAAAGAATATTGAAAAGTGTAGTGGTAAGTTTCCTTTCAAATGTGGGTATGTGTAGGATCATGGTGGGCCAAAAAGTGGCAATATGATCGGTATGTGGCTGACTACTTATTTTTAACCCAAAATTGATGAAATGAAAAAGGGTTTTTAGAGGAGATTCTCATCTTTCCACCAATATAAATTATTATTTACTTTGAATTTAATAAGTAATTATTATTCATTTTCTATTCAAATTATGACTAAAGTCTTGATTGATAGACTGATTGAAAAACATCTCTAGCTTTCAAATGGTATCACATTTTTTTAATCCAAAACATGCATCACATTCTATGCTTCACATACTATAGGATTAAAAAAAGAAAAAATGAATTTCATGAAGTTTTGACCAAGTTAAGGTGGTCAGACATACAAGTTTTTATATTTTTAAAAGTTGTAATAAAAAAATCAAATTATTTAGTTTGGAAAAAAATTACAAAAAAAATGCATCACATCGAGACATGAGTCCCTCTACTTATATCTAAAATCTTTATAAAAAAATATTATCATTTTATTGTGGTTAAGGTGGTCAAATAGACACCCTTCTTATTTTTTCCTTGAAATTTAAGTACTATTATGGAAATTTCAAATTTTCACCAAATAGATTTGTTTTTAAACAAAACTAGTAGTTTAGAAACTACATTCAATTTGCTACAGATTCTATTCTTACATATTTTTGAAATAATAAAGATAACTTATTCAAATTTTTATGTTAAGTTGCCTAACTCTAATTTTTCTAATTTTTTTGCCACTTAAGGGCCTATTTTTTCCATGATGATCCTGCACATACCCATGTTTCAATTGTGGAAAAATAGGTCATTATGCTTCAAGATGTCCAAACAAAGCTTTCAATAACAAAAATAAGGAGTCTAACAAAGGTAAGATGCCTAAGAAAAGTTATTATGTTATTAAAAAAATATTTAGAATCTACACATGAATCACTATAAATCACAAGTTCACATCATCTTCAAATTCTTAATTGTTTAGCTGCTATAGGTCTTAAAAAGTGAAGATTTATTTAAAATGTTGATTTCAATGTCCTAATTTGGCCAAAAAGTGGGACTCTTTATTTTGGAATTACCCATCTCTCCACCCACCTCTCCCTCTCTCTCACACACCCTCTCACATCTCTCTCTCTCGCTCACGCCTCTTATGCAATTTATTAATTGAGGGATGCCAAAGAGTGGTATAGGGGATCTTCAATTTATTAATGAGCATGTTGTGTCTCCTTTAGTGAAAGAAAAGTATTAGAAGGTAAAGGATGATTAGGAGAATAAAAATGGTTAGGTTAGGAATGAAGAAAAAATTGAGCAACGAAAAGATAAATCTATGGAACAAGATGTGACAACATATGACCCTCCAAAGTATAATTCAAATGATATGTTCAATTGATACCAAAAATGAAATTTTTAGTTTCTCTTATTGATATTATGAGGATTTAAGAGAATAAGATAAGGTAGTTACCCTCATCAATGGTGTAGCTACAACCTATAGTGTAAAGAAAGTGATTGCTCCACCTGAAATGTGTAAATAAAAAAAAAATGAAGATTTGATAATAAGATCTAGAAGGAAGAAGCCAAAGACCAAGGAATTGAGTCTATGAAATTATATTTTTGTTTTATATATCCATTCTAGGGCACCTTGGGTGCTCTTGTCCACTCAAACCAAGCTCAAACTTGAAACATAGGTACACAAATATTTATTTTGTTCATTTCTGGTAATTAAATATGGCTATCACTTCCCAAATTTTTTGTATCCATATTAGAACAATGCATTTTCATAGTTATCTAGTTGCATTATTGAATTTTATCATAATTCCATTTCCAAATCTCCCACACTCTACCTACAAAAATATAATTATAGATTTAGGGTTGGTTGAATCACCTTTAAGGTTGCAAGTTAATCCTATACCTTACCCATCTTGAATTCCACTAATGTTATGTTAGTGGAAAGGTGAATAATCCTAGCTAAACCCTAAGGTTCTCACTTTTCCTAGCCAAACATCTATATTGAACCTAGATCCACTGATCCCTTATGTGATCATCTTCAAGTATTGTTTGTGGAATTGCATTGGGGGCAACCCTATGAGCTAGCTTTATTTGGAAACATATCATTGGCATAAGGCTTTCCAAGCAAGCCCTCAAGACCTTATCATATTACATTTATCATGTTATGGTGTTTAGCAATTACATTAAGGTGTGGGTATACATTCCATTATGTGCTTCACTTTGTTTACACATGCTAGACTAAGTGATGTGTTGGCTTAGTATTTTGACCATTTGTGTCTAGCACCTTATCAAAATTATTGGGAATATAATTCTTGGTATGATTGGCATGGGTACACACCTACTCAAAATTGGTCTTCACTAGCCCGTTGTGTGTTTTTTACTTTTCCACTCTTTTAAGAAGGCTCACTTAGTGAATATTAAACTTCACTAGCTGTGGTACCTTTGGTTCATGGTTCACCTAGAAAATATTAGACTTTGTTAGCTTGTGATTCATGAGCACCTTAGGTATGGATCCTAGTAAGATTTATGTGGAGCTTGGTAGTCCGAGATTGTCATGCCCTCCTTTTTGTATTCACATTTGTAATTTATCAGTGTTCTATTTAGACTATGTTTGCATTATGGTTTGTATTATATTTTCATTATATATTATGTTTGCATTGTTTTATGTTCTTGTCATGTATATATTTTTTGTTTTCATTTTGTATTTTATACATGTGTTCCTTTTTCCCTATGTTGGTTTATCATGGGATCTTGAATCCTAGGGGATTGCACACTTACCCTAGATTAATTGCTATCTTATCTCTTCAAAGGTTGGATAATTCAACCCCTCTTGACATATTTCCACTTTAGTGTGAGTTTGAGCATAAGTTCATACTCTCACTAGTGGGGGACAAATGTAGTGTCATAAATTAGAACCACCATTGATAGTTTCACACTTTATTTTTTTCCCTATGTTCTTGGACCTAATTATGGGCCTAATATCCTAAATTATGCATTCCATGGCCTATTTTATCATTTATCAAAAAATCAAATATGAAAAGCTAAACTATGCATAATTTAATATTTTTCCCTTGACACTTTAGATCTTGAAAATATGGATTTCGAGAAGGGAACCCTTGGCACCCTTGTCCCCTTAAATGGCCCCAAATTTAAATATTTTGGTGTTGGTAATTTATTATTTGAAATTAAAATCCTAATTATCGGCCATGAAGATTTAATTTTTTGGAAATTAGATTAATTGCATATAAATACATAATATTTTCATAATTTTAATTAAGGGAGGATTATAAAGAAAACTTTGAAGAGCAATTATTATATTTAAAAATCAATAAAAAAAGTAGTCAAGAGTAGAATTTATAGAAATATTGTAGAATTTCATCATTCAAGCATCATGTCAAGTTTTATGTGAGTTTGTTTATGTTTACACATGCATTTTGTTTGTGAGTACTAATACCTCTAGGTCTTCAAGTTAAATCAAGTAAATCTACAATCGATCCTTGAAGGTGACATGCATGACTTTAATCCATCAAGGAGATCATATTTGAGTGGTGATTTGTAACAAGTTGTTGATTCACTACTCCATTTTCATTTATCCTCTATCCCTCAAAAGGATAAGCTCTCTTTACCATCAATTTTTCCATTATGGAGGTAGAAATACCAACACAAGGTTTGACCTAGGTAAAAACCTACATGAAACAACTCTTCCCCTCCTTTTGAATGTGTAGGTTAAACATTTGGAGAGTAGTGAAATAAGATTGAAGATAATTCACTATTTTATACATTAAAGCCCTACAACTTGACAAGATATGGAAACTCAATTATCTTAGTAAGAGACAAAGATGTGATAACAAGATTTGAAAGGAAGAAGTCATATAATAGGGACCTGAGGCCTATAAAGTCAAATTTTGGTTTCTTATCTCTAGTGAAGGGTACCCTTGTCCACTCAAATCAAGCTCAAACTTGAACCATAGGTGCACAAGTTGTTGCATTGGAATTGATGGTTTGTCATTGATGTCAAAGTTCACAGTGATTCTTATGGTGTGTATTGTAGAGGTGTTGATTTGATGTGTGATTTCAAAGATCATTTCATGTCCCATCTCATTATGCTGAGAGTTGATAAGGTCTATCCTACATAAGTTATGGTTGGTGTTAAGGAAAGATTGATGCAATGGTGTTGTTGACAAAATATTGAATAATCTCAAAGTTGCTTTCTTCTTGCATGATGATTGATGCATTCAAATATTTGTTTCAATACAAGGTATGACAGAGTGTTATGACAAAGGGTTTGTTTCTCAGTCTAAGTATGCCATAGTTTCTTGATATTGATGGATATTTGTCAGAACATGGTAAAGACAGGGTATGCTGAACAACAATGCTTCATTTATCTATAAAAAAGGATATTGTTGATCTCAAAGGACATGCTTGGTGTATTGCTTAATACTTCCAAAAGGTACCTATTCACATGGTTTTCATGTTTGACATGAAAATTTATTGTTAATTTTTTCATCTCAGTGTTCCTTCAAAACTTTTTAGTATTGTCTCAAGGTATAGAGGTGTTGTTGAAAAGGTTCTTCCATTTCAAGATTCTAAACCCTAATTCCTTATTAAATATTTTATTCTTTGAAAAATATTAGAGGCACAATATTCTATGTTTGAGACAAAGACATTCATGTTCATCAGGAATTCATGCTCATTGGTGTTAGGGTTTCTTGTTTGAGACCTTACTTTCAAACACTATTATTTAAGTCTTTATGTAAAAGAGTTAGTAGTTTTTCTTTTTATTCTAAAATCAACGTGACGTGCTATTAAAAGTTAAATACTTTTTAAGTTATAAGTTTGAGGGTTTAAATTCATTTCTTAACCAACTCTGCTTTTTAGAGTTATTGGCTGAGCAAGTACAAGTCTAACATTATGTCGCTTAAAAGAAAATCAATAGCTATTATTTAATTAAGTTGTTGGTAAGAGGTGAAGATCTATGGTATTTATTTAAAGCTGAGAATGATCATTTCTCTAATTCTTTATATTGACGAGTAATTGAAGTGTCATGTATCTTGATATTCGATGAAGCACAATTTTGTAAACTACTTTTGGTAGCGATGGTTTAGAAGATAATACTAAGGTAATGAGCAGAGGATATATGTAAAGAATGGGAGATTTGATTTAATATGAATAGGTTGATAAATGATCTTTGATGGCATCAAATTGAAGAGTTTTGTTTCAGTCTATATGATCTTGAATATCAATAGTCAGTTGATATGAGTGTGGGTTTTTGATGAAATGTTTTGAGATGTGAAGGGAAGGTAATTTTTAGAGTTTTGAATGTGGTGATGTTAATTTTTGAGATGTATTATTTTTATTAAACATGATGGTAGGAAGAGTTTATATATGATGTTCACTTGATTAGAATATGAATATCATTGATAAAGAGAATATGATTTCAAATTAATGCTCTATTTGATCAGTTCATGAAGACTTCCATTGAAGTTTGTATGAAGTTGGGTCTATGAAAGGTAGTGATTATAAAGTTTTTCTTCTACAAGTCAGGATTGGTTTGATCTAAATGAGATATCAGTTGCTTGAAAATTGATGAAAATAAAGAAAATGTGATAGAAGTTTGATTGGAGGTAAGATATTATGAAGGTGTGTATGACAGTGTTGTGAATGTTTTGTGAAGAAATGAACTTGTAAAAGTACTTTTGTGGACCATTAAGAAATATGCAATTTTTTGCTTGTCATTTATATCTAGAAGATTGATGCTCTTCATGGACATGTGTTTTGTCATTTATATTAGTTTGTTCATAGTGCGTTGAAGATTAGTTTTTGCAAAAAGGTTGGTCTTTATGTATGAGAGAAAAAGTTTTGTAGAGAGGTCTTTATCCATGTATGTGAGAAGGATTGAATGTTGAGAGCTTGCATATGAAAGAGGGAGATGAATTTTGTAAATTTGATTATTGCAGGAGTCAATGAATTATACATATTTTTGTTTTTTCAATGTTGACATATGCTATGGTAAGGTTGGGTAGGTGTTGAAAGAGATATGATATGTATGGAAATAGAGTAACCCTATGGTTTGCACTTATTTCTTCTGAAATGGTGCACTGATTGGCAAGTAAGGAAATTTGGGTTGCCAGTAAGGCACGAGATTCAACCAATGAGGCTTATATTTCCAGTGAGGCTTGTTGTATTGCCATTGATGCATATAATCTATATTCACCAAGTTTTTAGCTAGTGAGGCTTAATAGAGAAAATGCTCAAAGTGGTTTTTTCACCTTGTTAGGGTTTCTCCACTCATAAATCTCGTGTTCTATTTATTCTTGATGGTTTGACACATTGTGATTGGTTGTTTATTCTTGATTCAAATTTTATGCTTTGATTTGCATATCTTTATGATTTTCATAACATACACTATCTAGAGTCTTTGAATAATCAAGTGTATTAAGTTTTGAAATTGGTTTTATTAGACCATTGATTCACCCCCCCTCTTAGTGGTCTTGTACTCCAACAAGTGGTATCAGAGCAATAGGTTCCCTAAAAAAGTTTAATCAACATGGTTTGATCTTGGTGGTGGAGTACAATGGAAAAAAGAAAAAGAAATACCCAACACAATGCTAAACAACAAGCACTACCTAAACCAAATACAAGGGATGATGAAGCAATTATAAAGAATGACTTACAAATAGAAGATTATTCTATCATTAGAGCACCTAGGTTTGATGGAACCAATTTTATTTTTTGGAGACTTAGGATGAAATCTTATCTATCTTCCTTGGGATTTGGTGTGTTGACAATAGTAGAGAAAGGGTATCCAGAATATTCAATACCTATTTCTATTATTGATGAGAAGAAGGCTCTTGAATTCAATGTAGTGGTCATGGATGCTATCATTAGTGGTTTACTAAATGAGATTATTGCTAAAGTTACGTATTATAAGGATGTAAATGAGGTTTGGGACAAGTTGGTTGGTATGTATCAAAGTGATGAGTTGCTGAGAAAGACACCCTTGCAAATTGACACAAGATGTGATACATTTGAAAGAGAAGATGTTTTTTTTGACAAAGAAGAAGAATTCTTTGTGAGTGATTGTGAACAAGAGTTTGATGAAAATGAATGTGAATTTGATCTTGAAGGTGAACTCACTTGTGTTGTTAATGAGATTGAGAAACTCAAAAAGGAGAATAAAAAATTAAAGTTATAGATTCAAAAAGAAAAGGAGTCTAAATTCAAGACACTTTCAGCCCTTCAAGAAGCTGAAAAATTGATAAATAGATTTGAAGGTTCAAGTTGTAGAAGGTAAGAAAATAGATGAAGAAGTCAATAATCAGCTTAAGGAAAAAGAGGTTGATTTTGAAAAGTATGAATCAAAGATAGTTTCTTTGAGAAATGAATTAGGAAAAGATTCTTCCAAGTTACACAAGACACTTCAATTTGGAAAGAGCACTGAATGTTTATATGAGATTTTCAACACACAAAAACATCATAAGGGTACTACTGGGTTAGGTTTTGAAAAAGGGTAGGACGAGAAGAAGAAAACAAAAAATACTCCTACACATGCCAACAAAAACAAGTTTAGAATATTTTTCCATTCAGAACAACATCAAAAGTTTAGGTTTGAAAATTCTTTTCATGGTTATTGCTATTCATGTTATGAATTTGGTCATAGAGCAAGAGAGTGTTGGATGCATGCAAGGAAAGTTGATTGGAATAAGAGTCCTTTTGAATGGTTAAATAGAATAAGAAAGGTCAAATTCTATATATGTCATAAGTTTGGACATATTTCACATTATTGTAGGAGTGATTTAAAGAAACTAGTTAATCATCTCAAGAAAATAGGCACTACAAAGGTTTGGAGAAGGAAACAATAGAAAGAGAAAGAAGAAGCAAAGCGTGTGCATACTGCACAAGTGACATCTATAAGTGCATAAAGAGAAGCATGAGTTGAGGGGGAGATGATTATTGCATTATCATTCAGCCACATAGACAACAAAAAAATGTTGTGTCTTTGAAGTAATACAATTCTGATGATCATTCAGGAAAATCACTATATGTTTGAGAATTTCTTCTCGAGTATAAACCAAGAGATAGTGAAAGGAGTCTATGATGTTAGATCTTTTATGAGGGAAGTCAACAATCATTCCAGTGGACAATCCAAGGTAAGGTAAAGATACTTTGTTGGTGCAAAAGAAGGTATTAATTTTCCATTCAAAAGAAGTGGTATCAAAGAAAATCATAGTTGTTAGTTCATCATGCAGGTAATTATGTTTGTAGGTGCCTTTTTTGGTTTGTAGATTTGAAAAATAGAGGTATTCTTCATACTTGGAGTTTGGTTTGTACATTTCAATAGGAAGAGTGTTTATAGGTTACTTCATGGTTAAGGGTGCAATCAATGTAAGAACAATGAAGTAGTGTAAATAGTGGTACATTGTTGTGGTGCTTGTCAATGCATTTGGTCTACATCTATGTTATCTTAGTTAAATATTTTATGCTTTCAAGTTGTAACTTTACATTGAAGCATGGAATTTTTCTTTGTCATGAGGTGTATAGACATGATTAAGGATAGTGAATTAAAGGTAGTCAAGAAGTCTAGAGGTAGCCACCATGTCACAAAGGGTCAAGAGCAAATGCACATTGTGAGGAAATTAAAGCAACCAAGTTTTGTAAAAGGACAATAGATAACTTTCATGTTGTGAAAATGAGACCAAAGGTCATAGGAGTGCAAAATGAGTAATATTGTGAAGTTAAGATCAAAAGGGAAAAAGATAGTGCCATAAGTTATTATCTCAGTCCCAACAGTTTTTTTGTGCTCTTAGTTTGTTCCAGTGATAGTCCATGTTTGTTCTTTTCAATGCAAGTGTTATATGAGTCTTGAAAATAATATGATACTTATATTCCTTCTACAATATCATACTTTGTTGTTTATTGTGATAGTTAGTAGTCTTCTTGCATAGTGACTATTTTCATTTATCTAAGGTTGGCAACAGTTTGCTGATGGGCCAGTATGATGTTTCTTGGAGCATCATAGGGGTTGTATGTTTTCCATGCATTTTTTTTGGTTTACATGGTTGGAGAGTAATTTATTATAGGGTGATCCCACAATAGTGGTTTACACTTTTTGGGACATCCTGATTTTTGTTGAAATCACATATTTTTAGAAAATATTTAATGATTTAGGCCTTGAAAATTTCCATTTAAAGGATTCCAATTGAAGAGGGTTTGATCAAACCACCTTAGATCAAACCCCCTTGGATAGAACCCCGCTAGTTTTAAACTATACCTATAATGGAGTGTCCTTTATACCTATCAAAATGTTGATAAAAAACCACTTTTGATTTACCCTTTGGGGGATCAAATGAATTCATTTAAAATTTATTTTTTGTAACTATGTATTCCTTACTATAAGATTCCCAAGAAGTATAATTTTAAATATATTTAATTTGATTATTATATTTATTTTTTATTTTTTGTGAATGTAGGTTTTTCACTGAAAATCAAACTCTTTGTTTTGCACATGTTGAAAAATAGTAGATTACCAAAAAAAATTTAAAAATATGTATGTGCTAGATATTGATGTCCTTGATCCAACAAAAAAAATAAAATTGAATTTTGATACATACAAAAAAAAGTTATTTTGTATACGGTTTGCCTATGTGTAAATTGTAATTGGTTTCACTTCAAAACTTAATTAAGAAAAAATATCCAATAAAACACTATGAAACCAAATGAAAGTGCTAGATATCATATTTACAAATCTAAATTAAAAAAAATAGAATTTCATCCTTCATAGAAAAGAATTATGTTGTATACGATGAACATCACTCTTTAAAAATGGTGTTTACTATTAAAAACTAGTTTTTGAAGGAGATGGAAAAAGAAATTCAATTTGATTCCTTTTTAAAAAATATATATATTTATAATCTATAGACAAAATGTCACAAATCACTAGTTTGCATCATCTTCAAATTCCTCATGGTTTAGCAGCTATAGGTGCCTGAAAGTGAATATTTAGTTAATTTTTTTTAGTTCAATGACCAGTTTGGCCAAAAATTGTAAACCAATATTGTGGGATCACCTTATATTTTGTTTATATGCTATTCCTTTGCTCAACCATCCTAGTGATGGACAATGAGATGACTGGAAACAAAGAGATAGTGATATAGTGCTTAGTTTTATTCGTGTGCTACTTCATTTGGTGTTGATATATTGCTTCAACAGTGATATTTTTCTTGCAAGAATCTTGTTGCAAAGTGTGTGTGCCAGATTTAGGTAAATATGTTAGTGTGTGGTAAAGAGTTTCTTCATGAAAAAAGTGTATGTATTCGTTTCAAATGATAATCATTGTTCATTCAAAGGTATATACAGTTGATATGTCTTCATGGTGTTAATGCTTAGTGCATTCAAAAAGTTTCAACAATTGGTATTAGAGCCAGAGGTGTCGGGTTCGAATCCCTTTGGGTATCGCTAAGAGGGAGATTGTTGGAAAATGGTCAGTTCTTCCCTCGAGATTCGTGACATGGAATAACCACCTCCCATGGATCCATTAATTTTGGAGGTTGTATTAGGCATTAATAGGATGATCTTTTGGTGCAACGACAATCGTGGGGCCAAAACAAGTATCTTCTCTATTCATTTTTGGTCATTAAATTTGGTTATTAGTTCCCAAATTGTTTGCATTCATATCAAAATGGTGTATTTTTTTTTAGCTAGTTACATCATTGCATTTAATCATAATTCCATTTCCAAATCTCACACACTCTACCCACAAAAAGAGAATCACAAATCCAAGGTAGTTTGACTCACCTTTCAGGTTGCAAGTTAATCTTATACCTTGCCCATGTTTAGTTCTCTCAATGTTATGTTAGTTAAAAGGTGACTAATCCTAGCTAAACCCTAAGGTTCTCATTTTTCCTAGCAAAACACATGCACAAAAAATGATCCTTACTGTTTCTCAATTTTACATCTATAGGATCTCAACCAAGAATTCTCTATTACATCCAACCTTTCATTGATGTGAAAAATTGCATTCTCTAGATCTTTCATTTTGAATTCTTAGTTTCTTCTTAACCTATTAATAATAAGTATTATTTTTTATTCCCTTTATTATCTCTCAAATATTTATCTCCATAAATCTCAAATACTTGCACCAAAACCTATGGCCATGGAGTGTTAATGCAGGTGAAAGGCATGAATTATGATTAAATGGTAGCTTGAATGGACCAATGATTATGGTTGTGTATAAGTTCACCTTAATATTTTGGCTTAGCTCAATCTAGGAGGGTATTTTGTAAGAACATCCTTAGTAGGAAATTTGACCATGTATTAATTGAACAATACTAAACCAACTAGAATTATATACCTAATTTACACTTGAACTTAATATTTATCACTAGGCCAGAGACTAACTAGTTGCATGTATGACCTCTTATTAAGCTAATAACTACAACCTTGCACATGCATTTAAAGATTTAAAAAATTGAAATATTTCATAAGTGTAAGGTGTGGGTATGCATGCTATGATTCCCTAACAACCTTGGCTATTTGAGGTCACTTAGAATACTCGTTGAGTTATATTAGTGATTAATGAAAGCATGCATAACCCTAAAATAATCATAAAATATAGATTATATTATGAATAAAATAAGAAATAACTATCCTAATACCAACCATATTGATTCTTACTCCATTAGACAATATTCATAATTTGTAAAGAAGAAGAGGATAAACCTATAGAGCATACATGGATCCAAATGTGCACATATATACAAATCATAAGACTTTATATAATCAAACAAGCTTAGTAGTCCATCTTAGTACAAAAACCCATATGAAACAAAGGAAAGACTACTATAAAATATTTATAATGCATCAGAACTTAGCACACATTTATCTATCTCATATTGCAATTATACAAAAAAAGTGTGGAAAGAGAGGATCAAGAACTAGGTTTGAGCTCACGACTCTTTGAGTCATTACAAACTAGCATGTAGATATTTATTTACATGTTCATATTTGTAACAATGGAAATAGGTTGCCCCACATTTGAGGAATGAAGCACAAGGGTAGGATTCCTATTTCACACTTGTTACACTCAAGGAAACCTTAGAGACCTCAATCTGAAGGTAGAAATGGGGAAAGAGATCTTGCAATAAGGTATTCTAGGGTGTGATTGAGGACTAAAATGGGGTTCACCACCAAGCTAGGTCTTGGAAAGACAAAAAATGAATGTTACATGAAAAGTACTATGCAAAACCTAACTAAATGACCTAGGAAATGAAATTGAAATGTAGAATAAAGGACTAAGAAAGTACAGAGGTGCACCTGGAAGCTTCAAAACCCTGAAAACCTACTACTTAATTTTGAGTAGGATTCATATGCTAGTCTGGGAAATTTAGTCCTAGACTAGGGTTTTTGTGCCAAAATTGGAATCTCATAGTGGTTGATCTAAATTCACTAAAATATGGAAAATGTACTATACTGGGACTCATATGCCATAAGTGTTGTATCAGTCCCACTCTACTTTTTCAGAGGGTTGAGACCAGAATCTACTCTCCTATCTCTGCTCTTCCTTTCACACTTTGTTTTTGGATCTGAAACCCTGATTGCAACCTGTAGGCAACTTTTCATGTAGATGACAACCTTGTGACAACTTGAAGACTCTCTTCAAATTTGTAACTTAATCTTCAAATATCATCAAGACTCAAGACACCTAGATCTACAATCACACATGTAAATAGAGAGAAGCTTGTTGATTTGTTAGGAAATCGGGGTTTTCCTTGGTCAAACCCTATTTAGGTAATTAAACCTTGTGATGAAACAATGAAATACGAATATGAAACATGAACAATGATACCTTGGATGATGCCTTGAAATGTAAATCAACAATCTAACATGAAGTGGCCATGTAGAATGTAGATCTTGATCTTGAATTTGGATATGAAATAATGCTTGCAAATGGATCTTCAATGCTAAATCACAACACTAGGTCAACAACATGCTTGATGCCTTATGATCTTGATATGATGATGGATCTTGAATTTATGCAACAAATGATGAAGAATTCTGCCCTTCAATGCCTTAGAAATGCTCTTGTAAACTCTCTTGATGCTCTTGTGAAGTCTTGGAATGCTTAACTCTTGATTGCTTAGGATGATATCATGAATTCTTAGTGAAATAATGATTGGAGACCTTTTTATATAGGAAATCCATCCAATTTACCATTTATTAGATCCCAAAAGCTGACATTCATGCAATTTGAACTTAAAACCCTAATATCCTGCTCAATACCCTAAAAAGGGGTGAAATGGGACTCATATGCCCAAGGTGGCGTATGGGTCCCACCAGGACTTTTCAAGTGGAGGAAATGTCAAGGAGTTAAGAAATTAAGTATATTTGATGGACCTATGTTAGTATTTCAGTTAAAATAAGCCTTGAGATGCACAATATAAGGTCTTATGGGCCTATTAATGATGATATGGAGGTCATAAATGCAAGAGGTCCCAAAAATAAATGTGAAAGTGTAAATAAATGTACTTTACAACATTAAAGTAAGGCCAAATTAGGTCAATTTAGCTTAAAATGGCCCTAAATCCAATGTGGATGTGTAAAACACATTACAACACTAGATCAAGGTGACATTAGGTCCATTTTAATCATTCCCAAATTAACTAAGGAAAAGGGATACTTTTTTTGTTGCTACAATATTTAATAAATACCCTTCCCATGATTTAACTTATATATCTCATTCAGTTTTAGACTATAATTGTATCACTTAATGTCTTCAAGCAACTTGGTACATTATGGGTCTAGGAAATTGGTTCAATGAATAACCCTTGTAATTATTTCCATCCATGTATTTTTACTGTTCTTTTATAATTCAATCTTCCTATCTCATCAAATTTTCTAGGAGTTACATGCTAGCTAATAATTTAGTGCACTAGCACATCCTTATGCAATAAAATATTCCTTAGATATGCTACTAGACATATTGGACTATTAAAATATTATTTACATACTCATAGAAGTATCCTAGTGCCATCTTTTGGTTTACAACATTTAGGATTCTTTTTTAGGGAATTGAAGTGCCCATACTCATTTCATTATCTTTACATGGCCTTGTGTGTGAATCTATACCTTTGAGGAATCTAAAGGATTTTTGGTAGGATTTAAAGGATCTTTCAAAATTTGATCACATTAAAAAATGGACACTAATGGATTCCTAGGAAGTGTAGAGGGGGAAGGTATCATTTGGGATTGAAATGATGAGAGTTTAGTTTTCTTCTTTCTTAAATATTGTATATAGGAAAAAAAAGTTTTGTAGGTATAAAATTTGGGATTTGGGGCTATGAATTTGATGAGGAACACAAGATAAATAGAGGGGATTTAGAAATTAGGAGTCAAGTTCTAGGGATTCTAGGGGCATGGGAAAATAAACATTTTTAGTCTTGAGAAAATGGAATGGAAAGAAAGTGGAACTTGCATAAGTGAGATGTCACATGATAAAGTTTGTAAAAAATGCCCAAATTCATATTTTTAGATGTCTAAAAGAGGAAGGCATTATGGGGAGAAAGGATTAGGGAAATGGGATACCCACAACATTTTCTCAAGAGGTACATGATTGTATGAAAAAAAATGGTCTCTCATGAGGAGAAAGCATGATGGCGGTGAAACACAAGGAAAAAATATATTAGGAGACAAGAGAGCACCAATTAAGGAAATAAGTTGCTTACTAACATTCAAGAGAGGGATGGAATTTGAAAGTTTAGAAGGAACTTTTAAGTGGAAGATAATATTGGGATTTTTACATAGTTATATGAGTAGGGAGTGAGGGAAACTTAGAAGGCCCAAAAAAAACAAAAAGGGTGTGAAGGGATCAATATTTAGAGATATATGATATCATTGGTAAGGGAAAGCCAGTATTACCAAGGTTCAAGGTTACATGATGACATCTGTTCAAGGTAAGGTGTTAGATAAAATTTTGGGATACTAATTCTATCATAAATTAGGAATTGGGGAAATCAGATGCTCAAGGATCATCAAAAGGAAACTTTTAAATTCTTATAAATGGATGTAATATTCCCAAGTAATATGCCTAGAATTTACAATTCGTTGATCATTAACGACAACGATACAACTGGTCAACCAATAAGTGTGACTTGTAAGGTACAAAAATTATTACGGAATAATAAGGTTAGAGTTGTAGCTATGAGTGCTACAAACGGTTTGGATTTGGGCTTACTATGTATATAATTAAATGAATTCCTCAATATTTAAAATTGAAAAGAAAAAAGGCCAACAAGAGATGGGGAAAATGAATGTACATAGATTGATATAGAAAATAGAAATAGGTCAAAAAATTAAAAAAAATTCCTAAAATCCTATAGAAGGAATAGGTAGTGCAAAGGTGCAAGGAAGAATTGAAGGAAAAGTATGCAAGTAAAGGAAATCTAAAAAATATGACAAGGAAGACTAAGTGGGGGTTCAAGGAACTAGAATTAGGAGGAAAAGTTAAAGGAGTTTAATGCAACAAGTTAAGAAGAACCCAAAATTAGTCCAAGGGTTAAAATTGGAAAAAAAGAATTGAGTACTTAGAAACTTTTAAAATTTTATA